>CAUJGJ010000074.1:15000-101000 GCA_963170055.1 Halisarca cf. caerulea | reverse complement strand
TTGGTACTAGCACCATGCACATTCCCAGTGGACACGCATGAAGTTTCTGAAGTGCTGTGGGCGTATTTGTGTAGCATTCGATATGCTTGTGTTAATACAAATATTTGGCACTAGCACCACGCACATTCCCAGTGGACACACATGAAGTTTCTGAAGTGCTGTGAGCGTATCTGTGTAGTATTGGATATGTTGGTGCTAATACCAATATTTGGCACTAAAACCACGCACATTCCCAGTCAACACACATGAAGTTTCTGAAGTACTGTGGGCGTATTTGTGTAGTGCTGGATATGCTGGTGCTAATACCAATATTTGGCACTAGCACCACGCACATTCCTTGTGGACACACATGAAGTTTCTGAAGTGTTGTGGGCGTATCTGTGTAGTGTTGGATATGCTGGTGCTAATACCAATATTTGGCACTAATACCACGCACATTCCCAGTGGACACACATGAAGTTTCTGAAGTACTGTGGGCGTACTTGTGTAGTGTTGGATATGCTGGTGCTAATACCAATATTTGGCACTAGCACCACGCACATTCCTTGTGGACACACATGAAGTTTCTGAAGTGTTGTGGGTGTATCTGTGTAGTGTCAAATATGCTAGTGTTAAGACCAATATTTGGCACTAGCACCACGCACATTCCCAGTGGACACACATGAAGTTTCTGAAGTACTCTGGGCGTATTTGTGTAGTGTTGGATATGGTGGTTCTAAGACCAATATTTGGCACTAGCACCACGCACATTCCCAGTGGACACACATGAAGTTTCTGAAATGCTGTGGGCGTATCTGTGTAGTGTTGGATATGTTGGTGCTAATAATAATATTTGGCACTAGCACCACAAACATTTACAGTGGACACACATGAAGTTTCTGAAGTACTGTGGGCGTACTTGTGTAGTGTTGGATATGCTGGTGCTAATACCAATATTTGGCACTAGCACCACGCACATTCCTTGTGGACACACATGAAGTTTCTAAAGTGTTGTGGGTGTATCTGTGTAGTGTTAAATATTCTAGTGTTAAGACCAATATTTGGCACTAGCACCACGCACATTCCCAGTGGACACACATGAAGTTTCTGAAGTACTGTGGGCGTATTTGTGTAGTGTTGGATATGGTGGTTCTAAGACCAATATTTGGCACTAGCACCGCGCACATTCCCAGTGGACACACATGAAGTTTCTGAAGTACTGTGGGCCTATTTGTGTAGTGTTGGATACGCTGGTGCTAATACCAATATTTGGCACTAGCACCATGCACATTCCCAGTGGACACACATGAAGTTTCTGAAGTGTTGTGGGCGTATCTGTGTAGTGTTAAATATGCTAGTGTTAAGACCAATATTTCGCAATAGCACCACGCACATTCCCAGTGGACACACATGAAGTTTCTGAAGTGCTGTGGGCGTATTTGTGTAGCGTTGGATATGGTGGTTCTAAGACCAATATTTGGCACTAGCACCACGCACATTCCCAGTGGACACACATGAAGTTTCTGAAATGCTGTGGGCGTATTTGTGTAGTGTTGGATATGCTGGTGCTAATAATAATATTTGGCACTAGCACCACAAACATTCACAGTGGACACACATGAAGTTTCTTAAGTGCTGTGGGCATATTTGTGTAGTGTTGGATATGGTGGTTCAAACACCAATATTTGGTACTAGCACCACGCACATTGTCAGTGGATACACATGAAGTTTCTTAAGTGCTGTGGGCATATTTGTGTAGTGTTGGATATGGTGGTTCAAACACCAATATTTGGTACTAGCACCACGCACATTGTCAGAGGATACACATGAAGTTTCTGAAGTGCTGTGGGCGTATTAGTGTAGTGTTGGATATAGTGGTTCTAAGACCAATCTTTGGTACTAGCACCATGCACATTCCCAGTGGACACGCATGAAGTTTCTGAAGTGCTGTGGGCGTATTTGTGTAGCATTCGATATGCTTGTGTTAATACAAATATTTGGCACTAGCACCACGCACATTCCCAGTGGACACACATGAAGTTTCTGAAGTGCTGTGAGCGTATCTGTGTAGTATTGGATATGTTGGTGCTAATACCAATATTTGGCACTAAAACCACGCACATTCCCAGTCAACACACATGAAGTTTCTGAAGTACTGTGGGCGTATTTGTGTAGTGCTGGATATGCTGGTGCTAATACCAATATTTGGCACTAGCACCACGCACATTCCTTGTGGACACACATGAAGTTTCTGAAGTGTTGTGGGCGTATCTGTGTAGTGTTGGATATGCTGGTGCTAATACCAATATTTGGCACTAATACCACGCACATTCCCAGTGGACACACATGAAGTTTCTGAAGTACTGTGGGCGTACTTGTGTAGTGTTGGATATGCTGGTGCTAATACCAATATTTGGCACTAGCACCACGCACATTCCTTGTGGACACACATGAAGTTTCTGAAGTGTTGTGGGTGTATCTGTGTAGTGTCAAATATGCTAGTGTTAAGACCAATATTTGGCACTAGCACCACGCACATTCCCAGTGGACACACATGAAGTTTCTGAAGTACTCTGGGCGTATTTGTGTAGTGTTGGATATGGTGGTTCTAAGACCAATATTTGGCACTAGCACCACGCACATTCCCAGTGGACACACATGAAGTTTCTGAAATGCTGTGGGCGTATCTGTGTAGTGTTGGATATGTTGGTGCTAATAATAATATTTGGCACTAGCACCACAAACATTTACAGTGGACACACATGAAGTTTCTGAAGTACTGTGGGCGTACTTGTGTAGTGTTGGATATGCTGGTGCTAATACCAATATTTGGCACTAGCACCACGCACATTCCTTGTGGACACACATGAAGTTTCTAAAGTGTTGTGGGTGTATCTGTGTAGTGTTAAATATTCTAGTGTTAAGACCAATATTTGGCACTAGCACCACGCACATTCCCAGTGGACACACATGAAGTTTCTGAAGTACTGTGGGCGTATTTGTGTAGTGTTGGATATGGTGGTTCTAAGACCAATATTTGGCACTAGCACCGCGCACATTCCCAGTGGACACACATGAAGTTTCTGAAGTACTGTGGGCCTATTTGTGTAGTGTTGGATACGCTGGTGCTAATACCAATATTTGGCACTAGCACCATGCACATTCCCAGTGGACACACATGAAGTTTCTGAAGTGTTGTGGGCGTATCTGTGTAGTGTTAAATATGCTAGTGTTAAGACCAATATTTCGCAATAGCACCACGCACATTCCCAGTGGACACACATGAAGTTTCTGAAGTGCTGTGGGCGTATTTGTGTAGCGTTGGATATGGTGGTTCTAAGACCAATATTTGGCACTAGCACCACGCACATTCCCAGTGGACACACATGAAGTTTCTGAAATGCTGTGGGCGTATTTGTGTAGTGTTGGATATGCTGGTGCTAATAATAATATTTGGCACTAGCACCACAAACATTCACAGTGGACACACATGAAGTTTCTTAAGTGCTGTGGGCATATTTGTGTAGTGTTGGATATGGTGGTTCAAACACCAATATTTGGTACTAGCACCACGCACATTGTCAGTGGATACACATGAAGTTTCTTAAGTGCTGTGGGCATATTTGTGTAGTGTTGGATATGGTGGTTCAAACACCAATATTTGGTACTAGCACCACGCACATTGTCAGAGGATACACATGAAGTTTCTGAAGTGCTGTGGGCGTATTAGTGTAGTGTTGGATATAGTGGTTCTAAGACCAATCTTTGGTACTAGCACCATGCACATTCCCAGTGGACACGCATGAAGTTTCTGAAGTGCTGTGGGCGTATTTGTGTAGCATTCGATATGCTTGTGCTAATACAAATATTTGGCACTAGCACCACGCACATTCCCAGTGGACACACATGAAGTTTCTGAAGTGCTGTGGGCGTATCTGTGTAGTGTTGGATATGCTGGTGCTAATACCAATATTTGGCACTAATACCACGCACATTCCCAGTGGACACACATGAGGTTTCTGAAGTGCTGTGGGCGTACTTGTGTAGTGTTGGATATGCTGGTGCTAATACCAATATTTGGCACTAGCACCACGCACATTCCTTGTGGACACACATGAAGTTTCTGAAGTGTTGTGGGTGTATCTGTGTAGTGTTAAATATGCTAGTGTTAAGACCAATATTTGGCACTAGCACCACGCACATTCCCAGTGGACACACATGAAGTTTCTGAAGTGCTGTGGGCGTATTTGTGTAGTGTTGGATATGGTGGTTCTAAGACCAATATTTGGCACTAGCACCACGCACATTCCCAGTGGACACACATGAAGTTTCTGAAGTACTGTGGGCGTATTTGTGTAGTGTTGGATACGCTGGTGCTAATACCAATATTTGGCACTAGCACCATGCACATTCCCAGTGGACACACATGAAGTTTCTTAAGTGCTGTGGGCATATTTGTGTAGTGTTGGATATGGTGGTTCAAACACCAATATTTGGTACTAGCACCACGCACATTGTCAGTGGATACACATGAAGTTTCTTAAGTGCTGTGGGCATATTTGTGTAGTGTTGGATATGGTGGTTCAAACACCAATATTTGGTACTAGCACCACGCACATTGTCAGAGGATACACATGAAGTTTCTGAAGTGCTGTGGGCGTATTAGTGTAGTGTTGGATATAGTGGTTCTAAGACCAATCTTTGGTACTAGCACCACGCACATTCCCAGTGGACACGCATGAAGTTTCTGAAGTGCTGTGGGCGTATTTGTGTAGCATTCGATATGCTTGTGCTAATACAAATATTTGGCACTAGCACCACGCACATTCCCAGTGGACACACATGAAGTTTCTGAAGTGCTGTGGGCGTATCTGTGTAGTGATGAATATGCTGGTGCTAATACCAATATTTGGCACTAATACCACGCACATTCCCAGTCGACACACATGAGGTTTCTGAAGTGCTGTGGGCGTACTTGTGTAGTGTTGGATATGCTGGTGCTAATACCAATATTTGGCACTAGCACCACGCACATTCCTTGTGGACACACATGAAGTTTCTAAAGTGTTGTGGGTGTATCTGTGTAGTGTTAAATATGCTAGTGTTAAGACCAATATTTGGCACTAGCACCACGCACATTCACAGTGGACACACATGAAGTTTCTTAAGTGCTGTGGGCACATTTGTGTAGTGTTGGATATGGTGGTTCAAACACCAATATTTGGTACTAGCACCACGCACATTGTCAGTGGATACACATGAAGTTTCTTAAGTGCTGTGGGCATATTTGTGTAGTGTTGGATATGGTGGTTCAAACACCAATATTTGGTACTAGCACCACGCACATTGTCAGTGGATACACATGAAGTTTCTTAAGTGCTGTGGGCATATTTGTGTAGTGTTGGATATGGTGGTTCAAACACCAATATTTGGTACTAGCACCACGCACATTGTCAGAGGATACACATGAAGTTTCTGAAGTGCTGTGGGCGTATTAGTGTAGTGTTGGATATAGTGGTTCTAAGACCAATCTTTGGTACTAGCACCACGCACATTCCCAGTGGACACGCATGAAGTTTCTGAAGTGCTGTGGGCGTATTTGTGTAGCATTCGATATGCTTGTGCTAATACAAATATTTGGCACTAGCACCACGCACATTCCCAGTGGACACACATGAAGTTTCTGAAGTGCTGTGGGCGTATCTGTGTAGTGATGAATATGCTGGTGCTAATACCAATATTTGGCACTAATACCACGCACATTCCCAGTCGACACACATGAGGTTTCTGAAGTGCTGTGGGCGTACTTGTGTAGTGTTGGATATGCTGGTGCTAATACCAATATTTGGCACTAGCACCACGCACATTCCTTGTGGACACACATGAAGTTTCTAAAGTGTTGTGGGTGGATCTGTGTAGTGTTAAATATGCTAGTGTTAAGACCAATATTTGGCACTAGCACCACGCACATTCACAGTGGACACACATGAAGTTTCTTAAGTGCTGTGGGCACATTTGTGTAGTGTTGGATATGGTGGTTCAAACACCAATATTTGGTACTAGCACCACGCACATTGTCAGTGGATACACATGAAGTTTCTTAAGTGCTGTGGGCATATTTGTGTAGTGTTGGATATGGTGGTTCAAACACCAATATTTGGTACTAGCACCACGCACATTGTCAGAGGATACACATGAAGTTTCTGAAGTGCTGTGGGCGTATTAGTGTAGTGTTGGATATAGTGGTTCTAAGACCAATCTTTGGTACTAGCACCATGCACATTCCCAGTGGACACGCATGAAGTTTCTGAAGTGCTGTGGGCGTATTTGTGTAGCATTCGATATGCTTGTGCTAATACAAATATTTGGCACTAGCACCACGCACATTCCCAGTGGACACACATGAAGTTTCTGAAGTGCTGTGGGCGTATCTGTGTAGTGTTGGATATGCTGGTGCTAATACCAATATTTGGCACTAATACCACGCACATTCCCAGTCGACACACATGAGGTTTCTGAAGTGCTGTGGGCGTACTTGTGTAGTGTTGGATATGCTGGTGCTAATACCAATATTTGGCACTAGCACCACGCACATTCCTTGTGGACACACATGAAGTTTCTGAAGTGTTGTGGGTGTATCTGTGTAGTGTTAAATATGCTAGTGTTAAGACCAATATTTGGCACTAGCACCACGCACATTCCCAGTGGACACACATGAAGTTTCTGAAGTGCTGTGGGCGTATTTGTGTAGTGTTGGATATGGTGGTTCTAAGACCAATATTTGGCACTAGCACCACGCACATTCCCAGTGGACACACATGAAGTTTCTGAAGTACTGTGGGCGTATTTGTGTAGTGTTGGATACGCTGGTGCTAATACCAATATTTGGCACTAGCACCATGCACATTCCCAGTGGACACACATGAAGTTTCTTAAGTGCTGTGGGCATATTTGTGTAGTGTTGGATATGGTGGTTCAAACACCAATATTTGGTACTAGCACCACGCACATTGTCAGTGGATACACATGAAGTTTCTTAAGTGCTGTGGGCATATTTGTGTAGTGTTGGATATGGTGGTTCAAACACCAATATTTGGTACTAGCACCACGCACATTGTCAGAGGATACACATGAAGTTTCTGAAGTGCTGTGGGCGTATTAGTGTAGTGTTGGATATAGTGGTTCTAAGACCAATCTTTGGTACTAGCACCACGCACATTCCCAGTGGACACGCATGAAGTTTCTGAAGTGCTGTGGGCGTATTTGTGTAGCATTCGATATGCTTGTGCTAATACAAATATTTGGCACTAGCACCACGCACATTCCCAGTGGACACACATGAAGTTTCTGAAGTGTTGTGGGTGTATCTGTGTAGTGTTAAATATGCTAGTGTTAAGACCAATATTTGGCACTAGCACCACGCACATTCCCAGTGGACACACATGAGGTTTCTGAAGTGCTGTGGGCGTATTTGTGTAGTGTTGGATATGGTGGTTCTAAGACCAATATTTGGCACTAGCACCACGCACATTCCCAGTGGACACACATGAAGTTTCTGAAGTACTGTGGGCGTATTTGTGTAGTGTTGGATACGCTGGTGCTAATACCAATATTTGGCACTAGCACCATGCACATTCCCAGTGGACACACATGAAGTTTCTTAAGTGCTGTGGGCATATTTGTGTAGTGTTGGATATGGTGGTTCAAACACCAATATTTGGTACTAGCACCACGCACATTGTCAGTGGATACACATGAAGTTTCTTAAGTGCTGTGGGCATATTTGTGTAGTGTTGGATATGGTGGTTCAAACACCAATATTTGGTACTAGCACCACGCACATTGTCAGAGGATACACATGAAGTTTCTGAAGTGCTGTGGGCGTATTAGTGTAGTGTTGGATATAGTGGTTCTAAGACCAATCTTTGGTACTAGCACCACGCACATTCCCAGTGGACACGCATGAAGTTTCTGAAGTGCTGTGGGCGTATTTGTGTAGCATTCGATATGCTTGTGCTAATACAAATATTTGGCACTAGCACCACGCACATTCCCAGTGGACACACATGAAGTTTCTGAAGTGCTGTGGGCGTATCTGTGTAGTGATGAATATGCTGGTGCTAATACCAATATTTGGCACTAATACCACGCACATTCCCAGTCGACACACATGAGGTTTCTGAAGTGCTGTGGGCGTACTTGTGTAGTGTTGGATATGCTGGTGCTAATACCAATATTTGGCACTAGCACCACGCACATTCCTTGTGGACACACATGAAGTTTCTAAAGTGTTGTGGGTGTATCTGTGTAGTGTTAAATATGCTAGTGTTAAGACCAATATTTGGCACTAGCACCACGCACATTCACAGTGGACACACATGAAGTTTCTTAAGTGCTGTGGGCACATTTGTGTAGTGTTGGATATGGTGGTTCAAACACCAATATTTGGTACTAGCACCACGCACATTGTCAGTGGATACACATGAAGTTTCTTAAGTGCTGTGGGCATATTTGTGTAGTGTTGGATATGGTGGTTCAAACACCAATATTTGGTACTAGCACCACGCACATTGTCAGTGGATACACATGAAGTTTCTTAAGTGCTGTGGGCATATTTGTGTAGTGTTGGATATGGTGGTTCAAACACCAATATTTGGTACTAGCACCACGCACATTGTCAGAGGATACACATGAAGTTTCTGAAGTGCTGTGGGCGTATTAGTGTAGTGTTGGATATAGTGGTTCTAAGACCAATCTTTGGTACTAGCACCACGCACATTCCCAGTGGACACGCATGAAGTTTCTGAAGTGCTGTGGGCGTATTTGTGTAGCATTCGATATGCTTGTGCTAATACAAATATTTGGCACTAGCACCACGCACATTCCCAGTGGACACACATGAAGTTTCTGAAGTGCTGTGGGCGTATCTGTGTAGTGATGAATATGCTGGTGCTAATACCAATATTTGGCACTAATACCACGCACATTCCCAGTCGACACACATGAGGTTTCTGAAGTGCTGTGGGCGTACTTGTGTAGTGTTGGATATGCTGGTGCTAATACCAATATTTGGCACTAGCACCACGCACATTCCTTGTGGACACACATGAAGTTTCTGAAGTGTTGTGGGTGTATCTGTGTAGTGTTAAATATGCTAGTGTTAAGACCAATATTTGGCACTAGCACCACGCACATTCACAGTGGACACACATGAAGTTTCTTAAGTGCTGTGGGCACATTTGTGTAGTGTTGGATATGGTGGTTCAAACACCAATATTTGGTACTAGCACCACGCACATTGTCAGTGGATACACATGAAGTTTCTTAAGTGCTGTGGGCATATTTGTGTAGTGTTGGATATGGTGGTTCAAACACCAATATTTGGTACTAGCACCACGCACATTGTCAGAGGATACACATGAAGTTTCTGAAGTGCTGTGGGCATATTTGTGTAGTGTTGGATATGGTGGTTCAAACACCAATATTTGGTACTAGCACCACGCACATTGTCAGAGGATACACATGAAGTTTCTGAAGTGCTGTGGGCGTATTAGTGTAGTGTTGGATATAGTGGTTCTAAGACCAATCTTTGGTACTAGCACCATGCACATTCCCAGTGGACACGCATGAAGTTTCTGAAGTGCTGTGGGCGTATTTGTGTAGCATTCGATATGCTTGTGCTAATACAAATATTTGGCACTAGCACCACGCACATTCCCAGTGGACACACATGAAGTTTCTGAAGTGCTGTGGGCGTATCTGTGTAGTGTTGGATATGCTGGTGCTAATACCAATATTTGGCACTAATACCACGCACATTCCCAGTCGACACACATGAGGTTTCTGAAGTGCTGTGGGCGTACTTGTGTAGTGTTGGATATGCTGGTGCTAATACCAATATTTGGCACTAGCACCACGCACATTCCTTGTGGACACACATGAAGTTTCTGAAGTGTTGTGGGTGTATCTGTGTAGTGTTAAATATGCTAGTGTTAAGACCAATATTTGGCACTAGCACCACGCACATTCACAGTGGACACACATGAAGTTTCTTAAGTGCTGTGGGCACATTTGTGTAGTGTTGGATATGGTGGTTCAAACACCAATATTTGGTACTAGCACCACGCACATTGTCAGTGGATACACATGAAGTTTCTGAAGTGCTGTGGGCATATTTGTGTAGTGTTGGATATGGTGGTTCAAACACCAATATTTGGTACTAGCACCACGCACATTGTCAGAGGATACACATGAAGTTTCTGAAGTGCTGTGGGCGTATTAGTGTAGTGTTGGATATAGTGGTTCTAACACCAATCTTTGGTACTAGCACCATGCACATTCCCAGTGGACACGCATGAAGTTTCTGAAGTGCTGTGGGCGTATTTGTGTAGCATTCGATATGCTTGTGCTAATACAAATATTTGGCACTAGCACCACGCACATTCCCAGTGGACACACATGAAGTTTCTGAAGTGCTGTGGGCGTATCTGTGTAGTGTTGAATATGCTGGTGCTAATACCAATATTTGGCACTAATACCACGCACATTCCCAGTCGACACACATGAGGTTTCTGAAGTGCTGTGGGCGTACTTGTGTAGTGTTGGATATGCTGGTGCTAATACCAATATTTGGCACTAGCACCACGCACATTCCTTGTGGACACACATGAAGTTTCTGAAGTGTTGTGGGTGTATCTGTGTAGTGTTAAATATGCTAGTGTTAAGACCAATATTTGGCACTAGCACCACGCACATTCACAGTGGACACACATGAAGTTTCTTAAGTGCTGTGGGCACATTTGTGTAGTGTTGGATATGGTGGTTCAAACACCAATATTTGGTACTAGCACCACGCACATTGTCAGTGGATACACATGAAGTTTCTGAAGTGCTGTGGGCATATTTGTGTAGTGTTGGATATGGTGGTTCAAACACCAATATTTGGTACTAGCACCACGCACATTGTCAGAGGATACACATGAAGTTTCTGAAGTGCTGTGGGCGTATTAGTGTAGTGTTGGATATAGTGGTTCTAAGACCAATCTTTGGTACTAGCACCATGCACATTCCCAGTGGACACGCATGAAGTTTCTGAAGTGCTGTGGGCGTATTTGTGTAGCATTCGATATGCTTGTGCTAATACAAATATTTGGCACTAGCACCACGCACATTCCTTTTGGACACACATGAAGTTTCTGAAGTGTTGTGGGTGTATCTGTGTAGTGTTAAATATGCTAGTGTTAAGACCAATATTTGGCACTAGAACCACGCACATTCCCAGTGGACACACATGAAGTTTCTGAAGTACTGTGGGCGTATTTGTGTAGTGTTGGATATGGTGGTTCTAAGACCAATATTTGGCACTAGCACCACGCACATTCCCAGTGGACACACATGAAGTTTCTGAAGTACTGTGGGCGTATTTGTGTAGTGTTGGATACGCTGGTGCTAATACCAATATTTGGCACTAGCACCATGCACATTCCCAGTGGACACACATGAAGTTTCTTAAGTGCTGTGGGCATATTTGTGTAGTGTTGGATATGGTGGTTCAAACACCAATATTTGGTACTAGCACCACGCACATTGTCAGTGGATACACATGAAGTTTCTTAAGTGCTGTGGGCATATTTGTGTAGTGTTGGATATGGTGGTTCAAACACCAATATTTGGTACTAGCACCACGCACATTGTCAGAGGATACACATGAAGTTTCTGAAGTGCTGTGGGCGTATTAATGTAGTGTTGGATATAGTGGTTCTAAGACCAATCTTTGGTACTAGCACCATGCACATTCCCAGTGGACACGCATGAAGTTTCTGAAGTGCTGTGGGCGTATTTGTGTAGCATTCGATATGCTTGTGCTAATACAAATATTTGGCACTAGCACCACGCACATTCCTAGTGGACACACATGAAGTTTCTGAAGTGCTGTGGGCGTATCTGTGTAGTGTTGGATATGCTGGTGCTAATACCAATATTTGGCACTAATACCACGCACATTCCCAGTCGACACACATGAGGTTTCTGAAGTGCTGTGGGCGTACTTGTGTAGTGTTGGATATGCTGGTGCTAATACCAATATTTGGCACTAGCACCACGCACATTCCTTGTGGACACACATGAAGTTTCTGAAGTGTTGTGGGTGTATCTGTGTAGTGTTAAATATGCTAGTGTTAAGACCAATATTTGGCACTAGCACCATGCACATTCCCAGTGGACACACATGAAGTTTCTGAAGTACTGTGGGCGTATTTGTGTAGTGTTGGATATGGTGGTTCTAAGACCAATATTTGGCACTACCACCGCGCACATTCCCAGTGGACACACATGAAGTTTCTGAAATGCTGTGGGCGTATTTGTGTAGTGTTGGATATGCTGGTGCTAATAATAATATTTGGCACTAGCACCACAAACATTCCCAGTGGACACACATGAAGTTTCTTAAGTGCTGTGGGCATATTTGTGTAGTGTTGGATATGGTGGTTCAAACACCAATATTTGGTACTAGCACCACGCACATTGTCAGTGGATACACATGAAGTTTCTTAAGTGCTGTGGGCATATTTGTGTAGTGTTGGATATGGTGGTTCAAACACCAATATTTGGTACTAGCACCACGCACATTGTCAGAGGACACACATAAAGTTTCTGAAGTGCTGTGGGCGTATTAGTGTAGTGTTGGATATAGTGGTTCTAAGACCAATCTTTGGTACTAGCACCATGCACATTCCCAGTGGACACGCATGAAGTTTCTGAAGTGCTGTGGGCGTATTTGTGTAGCATTCGATATGCTTGTGCTAATACAAATATTTGGCACTAGCACCACGCACATTCCCAGTGGACACACATGAAGTTTCTGAAGTGCTGTGGGCGTATCTGTGTAGTGTTGGATATGCTGGTGCTAATACCAATATTTGGCACTAATACCACGCACATTCCCAGTCGACACACATGAGGTTTCTGAAGTACTGTGGGCGTACTTGTGTAGTGTTGGATATGCTGGTGCTAATACCAATATTTGGCACTAGCACCACGCACATTCCTTGTGGACACACATGAAGTTTCTGAAGTGTTGTGGGTGTATCTGTGTAGTGTTAAATATGCTACTGTTAAGACCAATATTTGGCACTAGCACCACGCACATTCCCAGTGGACACACATGAAGTTTCTGAAGTACTGTGGGCGTATTTGTGTAGTGTTGGATATGGTGGTTCTAAGACCAATATTTGGCACTAGCACCGCGCACATTCCCAGTGGACACACATGAAGTTTCTGAAGTACTGTGGGCGTATTTGTGTAGTGTTGGATACGCTGGTGCTAATACCAATATTTGGCACTAGCACCATGCACATTCCCAGTGGACACACATGAAGTTTCTGAAGTGTTGTGGGCGTATCTGTGTAGTGTTAAATATGCTAGTGTTAAGACCAATATTTCGCAATAGCACCACGCACATTCCCAGTGGACACACATGAAGTTTCTGAAGTGCTGTAGGCGTATTTGTGTAGCGTTGGATATGGTGGTTCTAAGACCAATATTTGGCACTAGCACCACGCACATTCCCAGTGGACACACATGAAGTTTCTGAAATGCTGTGGGCGTATTAGTGTAGTGTTGGATATGCTGGTGCTAATAATAATATTTGGCACTAGCACCACAAACATTCACAGTGGACACACATGAAGTTTCTTAAGTGCTGTGGGCATATTTGTGTAGTGTTGGATATGGTGGTTCAAACACCAATATTTGGTACTAGCACCACGCACATTGTCAGTGTATACACATGAAGTTTCTTAAGTGCTGTGGGCATATTTGTGTAGTGTTGGATATGGTGGTTCAAACACCAATATTTGGTACTAGCACCACGCACATTGTCAGAGGATACACATGAAGTTTCTGAAGTGCTGTGGGCGTATTAGTGTAGTGTTGGATATAGTGGTTCTAAGTCCAATCTTTGGTACTAGCACCATGCACATTCCCAGTGGACACGCATGAAGTTTCTGAAGTGCTGTGGGCGTATTTGTGTAGCATTCGATATGCTTGTGCTAATACAAATATTTGGCACTAGCACCACGCACATTCCCAGTGGACACACATGAAGTTTCTGAAGTGCTGTGGGCGTATCTGTGTAGTGTTGAATATGCTGGTGCTAATACCAATATTTGGCACTAATACCACGCACATTCCCAGTCGACACACATGAGGTTTCTGAAGTGCTGTGGGCGTACTTGTGTAGTGTTGGATATGCTGGTGCTAATACCAATATTAGGCACTAGCACCACGCACATTCCTTGTGGACACACATGAAGTTTCTGAAGTGTTGTGGGTGTATCTGTGTAGTGTTAAATATGCTAGTGTTAAGACCAATATTTGGCACTAGCACCACGCACATTCCCAGTGGACACACATGAAGTTTCTGAAGTGCTGTGGGCGTATTTGTGTAGTGTTGGATATGGTGGTTCTAAGACCAATATTTGGCACTAGCACCACGCACATTCCCAGTGGACACACATGAAGTTTCTGAAATGCTGTGGGCGTATTTGTGTAGTGTTGGATATGCTGGTGCTAATAATAATATTTGGCACTAGCACCACAAACATTCACAGTGGACACACATGAAGTTTCTTAAGTGCTGTGGGCATATTTGTGTAGTGTTGGATATGGTGGTTCAAACACCAATATTTGGTACTAGCACCACGCACATTGTCAGTGGATACACATGAAGTTTCTTAAGTGCTGTGGGCATATTTGTGTAGTGTTGGATATGGTGGTTCAAACACCAATATTTGGTACTAGCACCACGCACATTCCCAGTGGACACGCATGAAGTTTCTGAAGTGCTGTGGGCGTATTTGTGTAGCATTCGATATGCTTGTGCTAATACAAATATTTGGCACTAGCACCACGCACATTCCCAGTGGACACACATGAAGTTCCTGAAGTGCTGTGGGCGTATCTGTGTAGTGTTGAATATGCTGGTGCTAATACCAATATTTGGCACTAATACCACGCACATTCCCAGTCGACACACATGAGGTTTCTGAAGTGCTGTGGGCGTACTTGTGTAGTGTTGGATATGCTGGTGCTAATACCAATATTTGGCACTAGCACCACGCACATTCCCAGTGGACACACATGAAGTTTCTGAAGTGTTGTGGGTGTATCTGTGTAGTGTTAAATATGCTAGTGTTAAGACCAATATTTGGCACTAGCACCACGCACATTCCCAGTGGACACACATGAAGTTTCTGAAGTGCTGTGGGCGTATTTGTGTAGTGTTGGATATGGTGGTTCTAAGACCAATATTTGGCACTAGCACCGCGCACATTCCCAGTGGACACACATGAAGTTTCTGAAGTGCTGTGGGCGTATTTGTGTAGTGTTGGATACGCTGGTGCTAATACCAATATTTGGCACTAATACCACGCACATTCCCAGTCGACACACATGAAGTTTCTAAAGTACTGTGGGCGTACTTGTGTAGTGTTGGATATGCTGGTGCTAATACCAATATTTGGCACTAGCACCACGCACATTCCTTGTGGACACACATGAAGTTTCTGAAGTGTTGTGGGTGTATCTGTGTAGTGTTAAATATGCTAGTGTTAAGACCAATATTTGGCACTAGCACCACGCATAATCCCAGTGGACACACATGAAGTTTCTGAAGTACTGTGGGCGTATTTGTGTAGTGTTGGATATGGTGGTTCTAAGACCAATATTTGGCACTAGCACCACGCACATTCCCAGTGGACACACATGAAGTTTCTGAAATGCTGTGGGCGTATCTGTGTAGTGTTGGATATGTTGGTGCTAATAATAATATTTGGCACTAGCACCACAAACATTTACAGTGGACACACATGAAGTTTCTGAAGTACTGTGGGCGTACTTGTGTAGTGTTGGATATGCTGGTGCTAATACCAATATTTGGCACTAGCACCACGCACATTCCTTGTGGACACACATGAAGTTTCTAAAATGTTGTGGGTGTATCTGTGTAGTGTTAAATATGCTAGTGTTAAGACCAATATTTGGCACTAGCACCACGCACATTCCCAGTGGACACACATGAAGTTTCTGAAGTACTGTGGGCGTATTTGTGTAGTGTTGGATATGGTGGTTCTAAGACCAATATTTGGCACTAGCACCGCGCATATTCCCAGTGGACACACATGAAGTTTCTGAAGTGCTGTGGGCGTATTTGTGTAGTGTTGGATACGCTGGTGCTAATACCAATATTTGGCACTAGCACCATGCACATTCCCAGTGGACACACATGAAGTTTCTGAAGTGTTGTGGGCGTATCTGTGTAGTGTTAAATATGCTAGTGTTAAGACCAATATTTCGCAATAGCACCACGCACATTCCCAGTGGACACACATGAAGTTTCTGAAGTGCTGTGGACGTATTTGTGTAGCGTTGGATATGGTGGTTCTAAGACCAATATTTGGCACTAGCACCACGCACATTCCCAGTGAACACACATGAAGTTTCTGAAATGCTGTGGGCGTATTTGTGTAGTGTTGGATATGCTGGTGCTAATGATAATATTTGGCACTAGCACCACAAACATTCACAGTGGACACACATGAAGTTTCTTAAGTGCTGTGGGCATATTTGTGTAGTGTTGGATATGGTGGTTCAAACACCAATATTTGGTACTAGCACCACGCACATTGTCAGTGGATACACATGAAGTTTCTTAAGTGCTGTGGGCATATTTGTGTAGTGTTGGATATGGTGGTTCAAACACCAATATTTGGTACTAGCACCACGCACATTGTCAGAGGATACACATGAAGTTTCTGAAGTGCTGTGGGCGTATTTGTGTAGCATTCGATATGCTTGTGCTAATACAAATATTTGGCACTAGCACCACGCACATTCCCAGTGGACACACATGAAGTTTCTGAAGTGCTGTGGGCGTATCTGTGTAGTGTTGAATATGTTGGTGCTAATACCAATATTTGGCACTAATACCACGCACATTCCCAGTCGACACACATGAGGTTTCTGAAGTGCTGTGGGCGTACTTGTGTAGTGTTGGATATGCTGGTGCTAATACCAATATTTGGCACTAGCACCACGCACATTCCTTGTGGACACACATGAAGTTTCTGAAGTGTTGTGGGTGTATCTGTGTAGTGTTAAATATGCTAGTGTTAAGACCAATATTTGGCCTTAGCACCACGCACATTCCCAGTGGACACACATGAAGTTTCTGAAGTACTGTGGGCGTATTTGTGTAGTGTTGGATATGGTGGTTCTAAGACCAATATTTGGCACTAGCACCGCGCACATTCCCAGTGGACACACATGAAGTTTCTGAAGTACTGTGGGCGTATTTGTGTAGTGTTGGATACGCTGGTGCTAATACCAATATTTGGCACTAGCACCATGCACATTCCCAGTGGACACACATGAAGTTTCTTAAGTGCTGTGGGCATATTTGTGTAGTGTTGGATATGGTGGTTCAAACACCAATATTTGGTACTAGCACCACGCACATTGTCAGTGGATACACATGAAGTTTCTTAAGTGCTGTGGGCATATTTGTGTAGTGTTGGATATGGTGGTTCAAACACCAATATTTGGTACTAGCACCACGCACATTGTCAGAGGATACACATGAAGTTTCTGAAGTGCTGTGGGCGTATTAGTGTAGTGTTGGATATAGTGGTTCTAAGACCAATGTTTGGTACTAGCACCATGCACATTCCCAGTGGACACGCATGAAGTTTCTGAAGTGCTGTGGGCGTATTTGTGTAGCATTCGATATGCTTGTGCTAATACAAATATTTGGCACTAGCACCACGCACATTCCCAGTGGACACACATGAAGTTTCTGAAGTGCTGTGGGCGTATCTGTGTAGTGTTGAATATGCTGGTGCTAATACCAATATTTGGCACTAGCACCACGCACATTCCCAGTGGACACACATGAAGTTTCTGAAGTACTGTGGGCGTATTTGTGTAGTGTTGGATACGCTGGTGCTAATACCAATCTTTGGTACTAGCACCATGCACATTCCCAGTGGACACGCATGAAGTTTCTGAAGTGCTGTGGGCGTATTTGTGTAGCATTCGATATGCTTGTGCTAATACAAATATTTGGCACTAGCACCACGCACATTCCCAGTGGACACACATGAAGTTTCTGAAGTGCTGTGGGCGTATCTGTGTAGTGTTGAATATGCTGGTGCTAATACCAATATTTGGCACTAGCACCACGCACATTCCCAGTGGACACACATGAAGTTTCTGAAGTACTGTGGGCGTATTTGTGTAGTGTTGGATACGCTGGTGCTAATGCCAATATTTGGCACTAGCACCATGCACATTCCCAGTGGACACACATGAAGTTTCTTAAGTGCTGTGGGCATATTTGTGTAGTGTTGGATATGGTGGTTCAAACACCAATATTTGGTACTAGCACCACGCACATTGTCAGTGGATACACATGAAGTTTCTTAAGTGCTGTGGGCATATTTGTGTAGTGTTGGATATGGTGGTTCAAACACCAATATTTGGTACTAGCACCACGCACATTGTCAGAGGATACACATGAAGTTTCTGAAGTACTGTGGGCGTATTAGTGTAGTGTTGGATATAGTGGTTCTAAGACCAAACTTTGGTACTAGCACCACGCACATTCCCAGTTGACACGCATGAAGTTTCTGAAGTGCTGTGGGCGTATTTGTGTAGCATTCGATATGCTTGTGCTAATACAAATATTTGGCACTAGCACCACGCACATTCCATGTGGACACACATGAAGTTTCTGAAGTGCTGTGGGCGTAACTGTGTAGTGTTGAATATGCTGGTGCTAATACCAATATTTGGCACTAATACCACGCACATTCCCAGTCGACACACATGAGGTTTCTGAAGTGCTGTGGGCGTACTTGTGTAGTGTTGGATATGCTGGTGCTAATACCAATATTTGGCACTAGCACAACGCACATTCCTTGTGGACACACATGAAGTTTCTGAAGTGTTGTGGGTGTATCTGTGTAGTGTTAAATATGCTAGTGTTAAGACCAATATTTGGCACTAGCACCACGCACATTCCCAGTGGACACACATGAAGTTTCTGAAGTGCTGTGGGCGTATTTGTGTAGTGTTGGATATGGTGGTTCTAAGACCAATATTTGGCACTAGCACCGCGCACATTCCCAGTGGACACACATGAAGTTTCTGAAGTACTGTGGGCGTATTTGTGTAGTGTTGGATATGGTGGTTCTAAGACCAATATTTGGCACTAGCACCGCGCACATTCCCAGTGGACACACATGAAGTTTCTGAAGTACTGTGGGCGTATTTGTGTAGTGTTGGATACGCTGGTGCTAATACCAATATTTGGCACTAGCACCATGCAAATTCCCAGTGGACACACATGAAGTTTCTTAAGTGCTGTGGGCATATTTGTGTAGTGTTGGATATGGTGGTTCAAACACCAATATTTGGTACTAGCACCACGCACATTGTCAGTGGATACACATGAAGTTTCTTAAGTGCTGTGGGCATATTTGTGTAGTGTTGGATATGGTGGTTCAAACACCAATATTTGGTACTAGCACCACGCACATTGTCAGAGGATACACATGAAGTTTCTGAAGTGCTGTGGGCGTATTAGTGTAGTGTTGGATATAGTGGTTCTAAGACCAATCTTTGGTACTAGCACCATGCACATTCCCAGTGGACACGCATGAAGTTTCTGAAGTGCTGTGGGCGTATTTGTGTAGCATTCGATATGCTTGTGCTAATACAAATATTTGGCACTAGCACCACGCACATTCCCAGTGGACACACATGAAGTTTCTGAAGTGCTGTGGGCGTATCTGTGTAGTGTTGAATATGCTGGTGCTAATACCAATATTTGGCACTAATACCACGCACATTCCCAGTGGACACACATGAGGTTTCTGAAGTGCTGTGGGCGTACTTGTGTAGTGTTGGATATGCTGGTGCTAATAATAATATTTGGCACTAGCACCACGCACATTCCTTGTGGACACACATGAAGTTTCTGAAGTGTTGTGGGTGTATCTGTGTAGTGTTAAATATGCTAGTGTTAAGACCAATATTTGGCACTAGCACCACGCACATTCCCAGTGGACACACATGAAGTTTCTGAAATGCTGTGGGCGTATTTGTGTAGTGTTGGATATGGTCGTTCTAAGACCAATATTTGGCACTAGCACCGCGCACATTCCCAGTGTACACACATGAAGTTTCTGAAATGCTGTGGGCGTATTTGTGTAGTGTTGGATATGCTGGTGCTAATAATAATATTTGGCACTAGCACCACAAACATTCACAGTGGACACTCATGAAGTTTCTTAAATGCTGTGGGCATATTTGTGTAGTGTTGGATATGGTGGTTCAAACACCAATATTTGGTACTAGCACCACGCACATTGTCAGTGGATACACATGAAGTTTCTTAAGTGCTGTGGGCATATTTGTGTAGTGTTGGATATGGTGGTTTAAACACCAATATTTGGTACTAGCACCACGCACATTTTCAGAGGATACACATGAAGTTTCTGAAGTGCTTTGGGCGTATTAGTGTAGTGTTGGATATAGTGGTTCTAAGGCCAATCTTTGGTACTAGCACCATGCACATTCCCAGTGGACACGCATGAAGTTTCTGAAGTGCTGTGGGCGTATTTGTGTAACATTCGATATGCTTGTGCTAATACAAATATTTGGCACTAACACCACGCACATTCCCAGTGGACACACATGAAGTTTCTGAAGTGCTGTGGGCGTATCTGTGTAGTGTTGGATATGCTGGTGCTAATACCAATATTTGGCACTAATACCACGCACATTCCCAGTCGACACACATGAGGTTTCTGAAGTGCTGTGGGCGTACTTGTGTAGTGTTGGATACGCTGGTGCTAATGCCAATATTTGGCACTAGCACCATGCACATTCCCAGTGGACACACATGAAGTTTCTGAAGTGTTGTGGGCGTATCTGTGTAGTGTTAAATATGCTAGTGTTAAGACCAATATTTCGCAATAGCACCACGCACATTCCCAGTGGACACACATGAAGTTTCTGAAGTGCTGTGGGCGTATTTGTGTAGCGTTGGATATGGTGGTTCTAAGACCAATATTTGGCACTAGCACCACGCACATTCCCAGTGGACACACATGAAGTTTCTGAAATGCTGTGGGCGTATTAGTGTAGTGTTGGATATGCTGGTGCTAATAATAATATTTGGCACTAGCACCACAAACATTCACAGTGGACACACATGAAGTTTCTTAAGTGCTGTGGGCATATTTGTGTAGTGTTGGATATAGTGGTTCTAAGACCAATCTTTGGTACTAGCACCATGCACATTCCCAGTGGACACGCATGAAGTTTCTGAAGTGCTGTGGGCGTATTTGTGTAACATTCGATATGCTTGTGCTAATACAAATATTTGGCACTAGCACCACGCACATTCCCAGTGGACACACATGAAGTTTCTGAAGTGCTGTGGGCGTATCTGTGTAGTGTTGAATATGCTGGTGCTAATACCAATATTTGGCACTAATACCACGCACATTCCCAGTCGACACACATGAGGTTTCTGAAGTGCTGTGGGCGTACTTTTGTAGTGTTGGATATGCTGGTGCTAATACCAATATTTGGCACTAGCACCACGCACATTCCTTGTGGACACACATGAAGTTTCTGAAGTGTTGTGGGTGTATCTGTGTAGTGTTAAATATGCTACTGTTAAGACCAATATTTGGCACTAGCACCACGCACATTCCCAGTGGACACACATGAAGTTTCTGAAGTGTTGTGGGCGTATCTGTGTAGTGTTAAATATGCTAGTGTTAAGACCAATATTTCGCAATAGCACCACGCACATTCCCAGTGGACACACATGAAGTTTCTGAAGTGCTGTGGGCGTATTTGTGTAGCGTTGGATATGGTGGTTCTAAGACCAATATTTGGCACTAGCACCACGCACATTCCCAGTGGACACACATGAAGTTTCTGAAATGCTGTGGGCGTATTAGTGTAGTGTTGGATATGCTGGTGCTAATAATAATATTTGGCACTAGCACCACAAACATTCACAGTGGACACACATGAAGTTTCTTAAGTGCTGTGGGCATATTTGTGTAGTGTTGGATATAGTGGTTCTAAGACCAATCTTTGGTACTAGCACCATGCACATTCCCAGTGGACACGCATGAAGTTTCTGAAGTGCTGTGGGCGTATTTGTGTAACATTCGATATGCTTGTGCTAATACAAATATTTGGCACTAGCACCACGCACATTCCCAGTGGACACACATGAAGTTTCTGAAGTGCTGTGGGCGTATCTGTGTAGTGTTGAATATGCTGGTGCTAATACCAATATTTGGCACTAATACCACGCACATTCCCAGTCGACACACATGAGGTTTCTGAAGTGCTGTGGGCGTACTTTTGTAGTGTTGGATATGCTGGTGCTAATACCAATATTTGGCACTAGCACCACGCACATTCCTTGTGGACACACATGAAGTTTCTGAAGTGTTGTGGGTGTATCTGTGTAGTGTTAAATATGCTACTGTTAAGACCAATATTTGGCACTAGCAGCACGCACATTCCCAGTGGACACACATGAAGTTTCTGAAGTGCTGTGGGCGTATTTGTGTAGTGTTGGATATGGTGGTTATAAGACCAATATTTGGCACTAGCACCACGCACATTCCCAGTGGACACACATGAAGTTTCTGAAATGCTGTGGGCGTATTTGTGTAGTGTTGGATATGCTGGTGCTAATAATAATATTTGGCACTAGCACCACAAACATTCACAGTGGACACACATGAAGTTTCTTAAGTGCTGTGGGCATATTTGTGTAGTGTTGGATATGGTGGTTCAAACACCAATATTTGGTACTAGCACCACGCACATTGTCAGTGGATACACATGAAGTTTCTTAAGTGCTGTGGGCATATTTGTGTAGTGTTGGATATGGTGGTTTAAACACCAATATTTGGTACTAGCACCACGCACATTTTCAGAGGATACACATGAAGTTTCTGAAGTGCTTTGGGCGTATTAGTGTAGTGTTGGATATAGTGGTTCTAAGGCCAATCTTTGGTACTAGCACCATGCACATTCCCAGTGGACACGCATGAAGTTTCTGAAGTGCTGTGGGCGTATTTGTGTAACATTCGATATGCTTGTGCTAATACAAATATTTGGCACTAACACCACGCACATTCCCAGTGGACACACATGAAGTTTCTGAAGTGCTGTGGGCGTATCTGTGTAGTGTTGGATATGCTGGTGCTAATACCAATATTTGGCACTAATACCACGCACATTCCCAGTCGACACACATGAGGTTTCTGAAGTGCTGTGGGCGTACTTGTGTAGTGTTGGATACGCTGGTGCTAATACCAATATTTGGCACTAGCACCATGCACATTCCCAGTGGACACACATGAAGTTTCTGAAGTTTTGTGGGCGTATCTGTGTAGTGTTAAATATGCTAGTGTTAAGACCCATATTTCGCAATAGCACCACGCACATTCCCAGTGGACACACATAAAGTTTCTGAAGTGCTGTGGGCGTATTTGTGTAGCGTTGGATATGGTGGTTCTAAGACCAATATTTGGCACTAGCACCACGCACATTCCCAGTGGACACACATGAAGTTTCTGAAATGCTGTGGGCGTATTAGTGTAGTGTTGGATATGCTGGTGCTAATAATAATATTTGGCACTAGCACCACAAACATTCACAGTGGACACACATGAAGTTTCTTAAGTGCTGTGGGCATATTTGTGTAGTGTTGGATATAGTGGTTCTAAGACCAATCTTTGGTACTAGCACCATGCACATTCCCAGTGGACACGCATGAAGTTTCTGAAGTGCTGTGGGCGTATTTGTGTAACATTCGATATGCTTGTGCTAATACAAATATTTGGCACTAGCACCACGCACATTCCCAGTGGACACACATGAAGTTTCTGAAGTGCTGTGGGCGTATCTGTGTAGTGTTGAATATGCTGGTGCTAATACCAATATTTGGCACTAATACCACGCACATTCCCAGTCGACACACATGAGGTTTCTGAAGTGCTGTGGGCGTACTTTTGTAGTGTTGGATATGCTGGTGCTAATACCAATATTTGGCACTAGCACCACGCACATTCCTTGTGGACACACATGAAGTTTCTGAAGTGTTGTGGGTGTATCTGTGTAGTGTTAAATATGCTACTGTTAAGACCAATATTTGGCACTAGCACCACGCACATTCCCAGTGGACACACATGAAGTTTCTGAAGTGTTGTGGGCGTATCTGTGTAGTGTTAAATATGCTAGTGTTAAGACCAATATTTCGCAATAGCACCACGCACATTCCCAGTGGACACACATGAAGTTTCTGAAGTACTGTGGGCGTATTTGTGTAGTGTTGGATATGGTGGTTCTAAGACCAATATTTGGCACTAGCACCACGCACATTCCCAGTGGAAACACATGAAGTTTCTGAAATGCTGTGGGCGTATCTGTGTAGTGTTGGATATGTTGGTGCTAATAATAATATTTGGCACTAGCACCACAAACATTTAAAGTGGACACACATGAAGTTTCTGAAGTACTGTGGGCGTACTTGTATAGTGTTGGATATGCTGGTGCTAATACCAATATTTGGCACTAGCACCACGCACATTCCTTGTGGACACACATGAAGTTTCTGAAGTGTTGTGGGTGTATCTGTGTAGTGTTAAATATGCTACTGTTAAGACCAATATTTGGCACTAGCACCACGCACATTCCCAGTGGACACACATGAAGTTTCTGAAGTACTGTGGGCGTATTTGTGTAGTGTTGGATATGGTGGTTCTAAGACCAATATTTGGCACTACCACCGCGCACATTCCCAGTGGACACACATAAAGTTTCTGAAGTGCTGTGGGCGTATTTGTGTAGTGTTGGATACGCTGGTGCTCATACCAATATTTGGCACTAGCACCATGCACATTCCCAGTGGACACACATGAAGTTTCTGAAGTGTTGTGGGCGTATCTGTGTAGTGTTAAATATGCTAGTGTTAAGACCAATATTTCGCAATAGCACCACGCACATTCCCAGTGGACACACATGAAGTTTCTGAAATGCTGTGGGCGTATTTGTGTAGTGTTGGATATGCTGGTGTTAATGATAATATTTGGCACTAGCACCACAAACATTCACAGTGGACACACATGAAGTTTCTTAAATGCTGTGGGCTTATTTGTGTAGTGTTGGATATGGTGGTTCAAACACCAATATTTGGTACTAGCACCACGCACATTGTCAGTGGATACACATGAAGTTTCTTAAGTGCTGTGGGCATATTTGTGTAGTGTTGGATATGGTGGTTCAAACACCAATATTTGGTACTAGCACCACGCACATTGTCAGTGGATACACATGAAGTTTCTTAAGTGCTGTGGGCATATTTGTGTAGTGTTGGATATGGTGGTTCAAACACCAATATTTGGTACTAGCAATACGCACATTGTCAGAGGATGCACATGAAGTTTCTGAAGTGCTGTGGGCGTATCTGTGTAGTGTTGAATATGCTGGTGCTAATACCAATATTTTGCACTAATACCACGCACATTCCCAGTGGACACACATGAGGTTTCTGAAGTGCTGTGGGCGTACTTGTGTAGTGTTGGATATGCTGGTGCTAATACCAATATTTGGCACTAGCACCACACACATTCCTTGTGGACACACATGAAGTTTCTGAAGTGTTGTGGGTGTATCTGTGTAGTGTTAAATATGCTAGTGTTAAGACCAATATTTGGCACTAGCACCACGCACATGCCCAGTGGACACACATGAAGTTTCTGAAGTGCTGTGGGCGTATTTGTGTAGTGTTGGATATGGTGGTTCTAAGACCAATATTTGGCACTAGCACCGCGCACATTCCCAGTGGACACACATGAAGTTTCTGAAGTACTGTGGGCGTATTTGTGTAGTGTTGGATATGGTGGTTCTAAGACCAATATTTGGCACTAGCACCGCGCACATTCCCAGTGGACACACATGGAGTTTCTGAAGTACTGTGGGCGTACTTGTGTAGTGTTGGATATGCTGGTGCTAATACCAATATTTGGCACTAGCACCACGCACATTCCTTGTGGACACACATAAAGTTTCTAAAGTGTTGTGGGTGTATCTGTGTAGTGTTAAATATGCTAGTGTTAAGACCAATATTTGGCACTAGCACCCCGCACATTCCCAGTGGACACACATGAAGTTTCTGAAGTACTGTGGGCGTATTTGTGTAGTGTTGGATATGGTGGTTCTAAGACCAATATTTGGCACTAGCACCGCGCACATTCCCAGTGGACACACATGAAGTTTCTGAAGTGCTGTGGGCGTATTTGTGTAGTGTTGGATACGCTGGTGCTCATACCAATATTTGGCACTAGCACCATGCACATTCCCAGTGAACACACATGAAGTTTCTGAAGTGTTGTGGGCGTATCTGTGTAGTGTTAAATATGCTAGTGTTAAGACCAATATTTGGCACTAGCACCACGCACATTCCCAGTGGACACACATGAAGTTTCTGAAATGCTGTGGGTGTATTTGTGTAGCGTTGGATATGGTGGTTCTAAGACCAATATTTGGCACTAGCACCACGCACATTCCCAGTGGACACACATGAAGTTTCTGAAATGCTGTGGGCGTATTTGTGTAGTGTTGGATATGCTGGTGCTAATGATAATATTTGGCACTAGCACCACAAACATTCACAGTGGACACACATGAAGTTTCTTAAATGCTGTGGGCATATTTGTGTAGTGTTGGATATGGTGGTTCAAACACCAATATTTGGTACTAGCAATACGCACATTGTCAGAGGATGCACATGAAGTTTCTGAAGTGCTGTGGGCGTATCTGTGTAGTGTTGAATATGCTGGTGCTAATACCAATATTTTGCACTAATACCACGCACATTCCCAGTGGACACACATGAGGTTTCTGAAGTGCTGTGGGCGTACTTGTGTAGTGTTGGATATGCTGGTGCTAATACCAATATTTGGCACTAGCACCACACACATTCCTTGTGGACACACATGAAGTTTCTGAAGTGTTGTGGGTGTATCTGTGTAGTGTTAAATATGCTAGTGTTAAGACCAATATTTGGCACTAGCACCACGCACATGCCCAGTGGACACACATGAAGTTTCTGAAGTGCTGTGGGCGTATTTGTGTAGTGTTGGATATGGTGGTTCTAAGACCAATATTTGGCACTAGCACCGCGCACATTCCCAGTGGACACACATGAAGTTTCTGAAGTACTGTGGGCGTATTTGTGTAGTGTTGGATATGGTGGTTCTAAGACCAATATTTGGCACTAGCACCGCGCACATTCCCAGTGGACACACATGGAGTTTCTGAAGTACTGTGGGCGTACTTGTGTAGTGTTGGATATGCTGGTGCTAATACCAATATTTGGCACTAGCACCACGCACATTCCTTGTGGACACACATAAAGTTTCTAAAGTGTTGTGGGTGTATCTGTGTAGTGTTAAATATGCTAGTGTTAAGACCAATATTTGGCACTAGCACCCCGCACATTCCCAGTGGACACACATGAAGTTTCTGAAGTACTGTGGGCGTATTTGTGTAGTGTTGGATATGGTGGTTCTAAGACCAATATTTGGCACTAGCACCGCGCACATTCCCAGTGGACACACATGAAGTTTCTGAAGTGCTGTGGGCGTATTTGTGTAGTGTTGGATACGCTGGTGCTCATACCAATATTTGGCACTAGCACCATGCACATTCCCAGTGAACACACATGAAGTTTCTGAAGTGTTGTGGGCGTATCTGTGTAGTGTTAAATATGCTAGTGTTAAGACCAATATTTGGCACTAGCACCACGCACATTCCCAGTGGACACACATGAAGTTTCTGAAATGCTGTGGGTGTATTTGTGTAGCGTTGGATATGGTGGTTCTAAGACCAATATTTGGCACTAGCACCACGCACATTCCCAGTGGACACACATGAAGTTTCTGAAATGCTGTGGGCGTATTTGTGTAGTGTTGGATATGCTGGTGCTAATGATAATATTTGGCACTAGCACCACAAACATTCACAGTGGACACACATGAAGTTTCTTAAATGCTGTGGGCATATTTGTGTAGTGTTGGATATGGTGGTTCAAACACCAATATTTGGTACTAGCACCACGCACATTGTCAGTGGATACACATGAAGTTTCTTAAGTGCTGTGGGCATATTTGTGTAGTGTTGGATATGGTCGTTTAAACACCAAAATTTGGTACTAGCACCACGCACATTGTCAGTGGATACACATGAAGTTTCTTAAGTGCTGTGGGCATATTTGTGTAGTGTTGGATATGGTGGTTCAAACACCAATATTTGGTACTAGCACTACGCACATTGTCAGAGGATACACATGAAGTTTCTGAAGTGCTGTGGGCGTATCTGTGTAGTGTTGAATATGCTGGTGCTAATACCAATATTTGGCACTAATACCACGCACATTCCCAGTGGACACACATGAGGTTTCTGAAGTGCTGTGGGCGTACTTGTGTAGTGTTGGATATGCTGGTGCTAATACCAATATTTGGCACTAGCACCACGCACATTCCTTGTGGACACACATGAAGTTTCTGAAGTGTTGTGGGTGTATCTGTGTAGTGTTAAATATGCTAGTGTTAAGACCAATATTTGGCACTAGCACCACGCACATGCCCAGTGGACACACATGAAGTTTCTGAAGTGCTGTGGGCGTATTTGTGTAGTGTTGGATATGGTGGTTCTAAGACCAATATTTGGCACTAGCACCGCGCACATTCCCAGTGGACACACATGAAGTTTCTGAAGTACTGTGGGCGTATTTGTGTAGTGTTGGATATGGTGGTTCTAAGACCAATATTTGGCACTAGCACCGCGCACATTCCCAGTGGACACACATGAAGTTTCTGAAGTACTGTGGGCGTATTTGTGTAGTGTTGGATATGCTGGTGCTAATAATAATATTTGGCACTAGCACCACAAACATTCCCAGTGGACACACATGAAGTTTGTTAAGTGCTGTGGGCATATTTGTGTAGTGTTGGATATGGTGGTTCAAACACCAATATTTGGTACTAGCACCACGCACATTGTCAGTGGATACACATGAAGTTTCTTAAGTGCTGTGGGCATATTTGTGTAGTGTTGGATATGGTGGTTCAAACACCAATATTTGGTACTAGCACCACGCACATTATCAGAGGATACACATGAAGTTTCTTAAGTGCTGTGGGCGTATTAGTGTAGTGTTGGATATAGTGGTTCTAAGTCCAATCTTTGGTACTAGCACCATGCACATTCCCAGTGGACACGCATGAAGTTTCTGAAGTGCTGTGGGCGTATTTGTGTAGCATTCGATATGCTTGTGCTAATACAAATATTTGGCACTAGCACCACGCACATTCCCAGTGGACACACATGAAGTTTCTGAAGTGCTGTGGGCGTATCTGTGTAGTGTTAAATTTGCTGGTGCTAATACCAATATTTGGCACTAATACCACGCACATTTCCAGTCGACACACATGAGGTTTCTGAAGTGCTGTGGGCGTACTTGTGTAGTGTTGGATATGCTGGTGGTAATACCAATATTTGGCACTAGCACCACGCACATTCCTTGTGGACACACATGAAGTTTCTGAAGTGTTGTGGGTGTATCTGTGTAGTGTTAAATATGCTAGTGTTAAGACCAATATTTGGCACTAGCACCACGCACATTCCCAGTGGACACACATGAAGTTTCTGAAGTACTGTGGGCGTATTTGTGTAGTGTTGGATATGGTGGTTCTAAGACCAATATTTGGCACTAGCACCGCGCACATTCCCAGTGGACACACATGAAGTTTCTGAAGTGCTGTGGGCGTATTTGTGTAGTGTTGGATACGCTGGTGCTAATACCAATATTTGGCACTAATACCACGCACATTCCCAGTCGACACACATGAAGATTCTAAAGTACTGTGGGCGTACTTGTGTAGTGTTGGATATGCTGGTGCTAATACCAATATTTGGCACTAGCACCACGCACATTTCTTGTGGACACACATGAAGTTTCTGAAGTGTTGTGGGTGTATCTGTGTAGTGTTAAATATGCTAGTGTTAAGACCAATATTTGGCACTAGCACCACGCACATTCCCAGTGGACACACATGAAGTTTCTGAAGTACTGTGGGCGTATTTGTGTAGTGTTGGATATGGTGGTTCTAAGACCAATATTTGGCACTAGCACCACGCACATTCCCAGTGGACACACATGAAGTTTCTGAAATGCTGTGGGCGTATCTGTGTAGTGTTGGATATGTTGGTGCTAATAATAATATTTGGCACTAGCACCACAAACATTTACAGTGGACACACATGAAGTTTCTGAAGTACTGTGGGCGTATTTGTGTAGTGTTGGATAGGCTGGTGCTAATACCAATATTTGGCACTAGCACCACGCACATTCCTTGTGGACACACATGAAGTTTCTAAAGTGTTTTGGGTGTATCTGTGTAGTGTTAAATATGCTAGTGTTAAGACCAATATTTGGCACTAGCACCACGCACATTCCCAGTGGACACACATGAAGTTTCTGAAGTACTGTGGGCGTATTTGTGTAGTGTTGGATATGGTGGTTCTAAGACCAATATTTGGCACTAGCACCGCGCACATTCCCAGTGGACACACATGAAGTTTCTGAAGTGCTGTGGGCGTATTTGTGTAGTGTTGGATACGCTGGTGCTCATACCAATATTTGGCACTAGCACCATGCACATTCCCAGTGGACACACATGAAGTTTCTGAAGTGTTGTGGGCGTATCTGTGTAGTGTTAAATATGCTAGTGATAAGACCAATATTTCGCAATAGCACCACGCACATTCCCAGTGGACACACATGAAGTTTCTGAAGTGCTGTGGGCGTATTTGTGTAGCGTTGGATATGGTGGTTCTAAAACCAATATTTGGCACTAGCACCACGCACATTCCCAGTGGACACACATGAAGTTTCTGAAATGCTGTGGGCGTATTTGTGTAGTGTTGGATATGCTGGTGCTAATGATAATATTTGGCACTAGCACCACAAACATTCACAGTGGACACACATGAAGTTTCTTAAGTGCTGTGGGCATATTTGTGTAGTGTTGGATATGGTGGTTCAAACACCAATATTTGGTACTAGCACCACGCACATTGTCAGTGGATACACATGAAGTTTCTTAAGTGCTGTGGGCATATTTGTGTAGTGTTGGATATGGTGGTTCAAACAGCAATATTTGGTACTAGCACTACGCACATTGTCAGAGGATACACATGAAGTTTCTGAAGTGCTGTGGGCGTATCTGTGTAGTGTTGAATATGCTGGTGCTAATACCAATATTTGGCACTAATACCACGCACATTCCCAGTGGACACACATGAGGTTTCTGAAGTGCTGTGGGCGTACTTTTGTAGTGTTGGATATGCTGGTGCTAATACCAATATTTGGCACTAGCACCACGCACATTCCTTGTGGACACACATGAAGTTTCTGAAGTGTTGTGGGTGTATCTGTGTAGTGTTAAATATGCTAGTGTTAAGACCAATATTTGGCACTAGCACCACGCACATTCCCAGTGGACACACATGAAGTTTCTGAAGTACTGTGGGCGTATTTGTGTAGTGTTGGATATGGTGGTTCTAAGACCAATATTTGGCACTAGCACCGCGCACATTCCCAGTGGACACACATGAAGTTTCTGAAGTGCTGTGGGCGTATTTGTGTAGTGTTGGATACGCTGGTGCTAATACCAATATTTGGCACTAATACCACGCACATTCCCAGTCGACACACATGAAGATTCTAAAGTACTGTGGGCGTACTTGTGTAGTGTTGGATATGCTGGTGCTAATACCAATATTTGGCACTAGCACCACGCACATTTCTTGTGGACACACATGAAGTTTCTGAAGTGTTGTGGGTGTATTTGTGTAGTGTTAAATATGCTAGTGTTAAGACCAATATTTGGCACTAGCACCACGCACATTCCCAGTGGACACACATGAAGTTTCTGAAGTACTGTGGGCGTATTTGTGTAGTGTTGGATATGGTGGTTCTAAGACCAATATTTTGCACTAGCACCACGCACATTCCCAGTGGACACACATGAAGTTTCTGAAATGCTGTGGGCGTATCTGTGTAGTGTTGGATATGTTGGTGCTAATAATAATATTTGGCACTAGCACCACAAACATTTACAGTGGACACACATGAAGTTTCTGAAGTACTGTGGGCGTACTTGTGTAGTGTTGGATATGCTGGTGCTAATACCAATATTTGGCACTAGCACCACGCACATTCCTTGTGGACACACATGAAGTTTCTAAAGTGTTGTGGGTGTATCTGTGTAGTGTTAAATATGCTAGTGTTAAGACCAATATTTGGCACTAGCACCACGCACATTCCCAGTGGACACACATGAAGTTTCTGAAGTACTGTGGGCGTATTTGTGTAGTGTTGGATATGGTGGTTCTAAGACCAATATTTGGCACTAGCACCGCGCACATTCCCAGTGGACACACATGAAGTTTCTGAAGTGCTGTGGGCGTATTTGTGTAGTGTTGGATACGCTGGTGCTCATACCAATATTTGGCACTAGCACCATGCACATTCCCAGTGGACACACATGAAGTTTCTGAAGTGTTGTGGGCGTATCTGTGTAGTGTTAAATATGCTAGTGTTAAGACCAATATTTCGCAATAGCACCACGCACATTGCCAGTGGACACACATGAAGTTTCTGAAGTGCTGTGGGCGTATTTGTGTAGCGTTGGATATGGTGGTTCTAAGACCAATATTTGGCACTAGCACCACGCACATTCCCAGTGGACACACATGAAGTTTCTGAAATGCTGTGGGCGTATTTGTGTAGTGTTGGATATGCTGGTGCTAATGATAATATTTGGCACTAGCACCACAAACATTCACAGTGGACACACATGAAGTTTCTTAAATGCTGTGGGCATATTTGTGTAGTGTTGGATATGGTGGTTCAAACACCAATATTTGGTACTAGCACCACGCACATTGTCAGTGGATACACATGAAGTTTCTTAAGTGCTGTGGGCATATTTGTGTAGTGTTGGATATGGTGGTTCAAACAGCAATATTTGGTACTAGCACTACGCACATTGTCAGAGGATACACATGAAGTTTCTGAAGTGCTGTGGGCGTATCTGTGTAGTGTTGAATATGCTGGTGCTAATACCAATATTTGGCACTAATACCACGCACATTCCCAGTGGACACACATGAGGTTTCTGAAGTGCTGTGGGCGTACTTTTGTAGTGTTGGATATGCTGGTGCTAATACCAATATTTGGCACTAGCACCACGCACATTCCTTGTGGACACACATGAAGTTTCTGAATTGTTATGGGTGTATCTGTGTAGTGTTAAATATGCTAGTGTTAAGACCAATATTTGGCACTAGCACCACGCACATTCCCAGTGGACACACATGAAGTTTCTGAAGTGCTGTGGGCGTATTTGTGTAGTGTTGTATATGGTGGTTCTAAGACCAATATTTGGCACTAGCACCGCGCACATTCCCAGTGGACACACATGAAGTTTCTGAAGTACTGTGGGCGTATTTGTGTAGTGTTGGATATGGTGGTTCAAACACCAATATTTGGTACTAGCACCACGCACATTGTCAGTGGATACACATGAAGTTTTTTAAGTGCTGTGGGCATATTTGTGTAGTGTTGTATATGGTGTATCAAACACCAATATTTGGTAATAGCACCACGCACATTGTCAGAGGATACACATGAAGTTTCTGAAGTGCTGTGGGCGTATTAGTGTAGTGTTGGATATAGTGGTTCTAAGACCAATCTTTGGTACTAGCACCATGCACATTCCCAGTGGACACGCATGAAGTTTCTGAAGTGCTGTTGGCGTATTTGTGTAGCATTCGATATGCTTGTGCTAATACAAATATTTGGCACTAGCACCACGCACATTCCCAGTGGACACACATGAAGTTTCTGAAGTGCTGTGGGCGTATCTGTGTAGTGTTGAATATGCTGGTGCTAATACCAATATTTGGCACTAATACCACGCACATTCCCAGTGGACACACATGAGGTTTCTGAAGTGCTGTGGGCGTACTTGTGTAGTGTTGGATATGCTGGTGCTAATACCAATATTTGGCACTAGCACCACGCACATTCCATGTGGACACACATGAAGTTTCTGAAGTGTTGTGGGTGTATCTGTGTAGTGATAAATATGCTAGTATTAAGACCAATATTTGGCACTAGCACCACGCACATTCCCAGTGGACACACATGAAGTTTCTGAAGTACTGTGGGCGTATTTGTGTAGTGTTGGATATGGTGGTTCTAAGACCAATATTTGGCACTAGCACCGCGCACATTCCCAGTGGACACACATGAAGTTTCTGAAGTGCTGTGGGCGTATTTGTGTAGTGTTGGATACGCTGGTGCTAATACCAATATTTGGCACTAATACCACGCACATTCCCAGTCGACACACATGAAGATTCTAAAGTACTGTGGGCGTACTTGTGTAGTGTTGGATATGCTGGTGCTAATACCAATATTTGGCACTAGCACCACGCACATTCCTTGTGGACACACAGGAAGTTTCTGAAGTGTTGTGGGTGTATCGGTGTAGTGTTAAATATGCTAGTGTTAAGACCAATATTTGGCACTAGCACCACGCACATTCCCAGTGGACACACATGAAGTTTCTGAAGTACTGTGGGCGTATTTGTGTAGTGTTGGATATGGTGGTTCTAAGACCAATATTTGGCACTAGCACCACGCACATTCCCAGTGGACACACATGAAGTTTCTGAAATGCTGTGGGTGTATCTGTGTAGTGTTGGATATGTTGGTGCTAATAATAATATTTGGCACTAGCACCACAAACATTTACAGTGGACACACATGAAGTTTCTGAAGTACTGTGGGCGTACTTGTGTAGTGTTGGATATGCTGGTGCTAATACCAATATTTGGCACTAGCACCACGCACATTCCTTGTGGACACACATGAAGTTTCTAAAGTGTTGTGGGTGTATCTGTGTAGTGTTAAATATGCTAGTGTTAAGACCAATATTTGGCACTAGCACCACGCACATTCCCAGTGGACACACATGAAGTTTCTGAAGTACTGTGGGCGTATTTGTGTAGTGTTGGATATGGTGGTTCTAAGACCAATATTTGGCACTAGCACCGCGCACATTCCCAGTGGACACACATGAAGTTTCTGAAGTGCTGTGGGCGTATTTGTGTAGTGTTGGATACGCTGGTGCTCATACCAATATTTGGCACTAGCACCATGCACATTCCTAGTGGACACACATGAAGTTTCTGAAGTGTTGTGGGCGTATCTGTGTAGTGTTAAATATGCTAGTGTTAAGACCAATATTTCGCAATAGCACCACGCACATTCCCAGTGGACACACATGAAGTTTCTGAAGTGCTGTGGGCGTATTTGTGTAGCGTTGGGTATGGTGGTTCTAAGACCAATATTTGGCACTAGCACCACGCACATTCCCAGTGGACACACATGAAGTTTCTGAAATGCTGTGGGCGTATTTGTGTAGTGTTGGATATGCTGGTGCTAATGATAATATTTGGCACTAGCACCACAAACATTCACAGTGGACACACATGAAGTTTCTTAAATGCTGTGGGCATATTTGTGTAGTGTTGGATATGGTGGTTCAAACACCAATATTTGGTACTAGCACAACCCACATTGTCAGTGGACACACATGAAGTTTCTTAAGTGCTGTGGGCATATTTGTGTAGTGTTGGATATGGTAGTTCAAACACCAATATTTGGTACTAGCACCACGCACATTGTCAGTGGATACACATGAAGTTTCTTAAGTGCTGTGGGCATATTTGTGTAGTGTTGGATATGGTGGTTCAAACACCAATATTTGGTACTAGCACAACGCACATTGTCAGAGGATACACATGAAGTTTCTGAAGTGCTGTGGGCGTATCTGTGTAGTGTTGAATATGCTGGTGCTAATACCAATATTTGGCACTAATACCACGCACATTCCCAGTGGACACACATGAGGTTTCTGAAGTGCTGTGGGCGTACTTGTGTAGTGTTGAATATGCTGGTGCTAATACCAATATTTGGCACTAGCACCACGCACATTCCTGGTGGACACACATGAAGTTTCTGAAGTGTTGTGGGTGTATCTGTGTAGTGTTAAATATGCTAGTGTTAAGACCAATATTTGGCACTAGCACCACGCACATTCCCAGTGGACACACATGAAGTTTCTGAAGTGCTGTGGGCGTATTTGTGTAGTGTTGGATATGGTGGTTCTAAGACCAATATTTGGCACTAGCACCGCGCACATTCCCAGTGGACACACATGAAGTTTCTGAAGTGCTGTGGGTGTATTTGTGTAGTGTTGGATATGGTGGTTGTAAGACCAATATTTGGCATTAGCACCGCGCACATTCCCAGTGGACACACATGAAGTTTCTGAAGTGCTGTGGGCGTATTTGTGTAGTGTTGGATATGCTGGTGCTAATAATAATATTTGGCACTAGCACCACAAACATTCACAGTGGACACACATGAAGTTTCTTAAGTGCTGTGGGCATATTTGTGTAGTGTTGGATATGGTGGTTCAAACACCAATATTTGGTACTAGCACCACGCACATTGTCAGTGGATACACATGAAGTTTCTTAAGTGCTGTGGGCATATTTGTGTAGTGTTGGATATGGTGGTTCAAACACCAATATTTGGTACTAGCACCACGCACATTGTCAGAGGATACACATGAAGTTTCTGAAGTGCTGTGGGCGTATTAGTGTAGTGTTGGATATAGTGGTTCTAAGACCAATCTTTGGTACTAGCACCATGCACATTCCCAGTGGACACGCATGAAGTTTCTGAAGTGCTGTGGGCGTATTTGTGTAGCATTCGATATGCTTGTGCTAATACAAATATTTGGCACTAGCACCACGCACATTCCCAGTGGACACACATGAAGTTTCTGAAGTGCTGTGGGCGTATCTGTGTAGTGTTGAATATGCTGGTGCTAATACCAATATTTGGCACTAATACCACGCACATTCCCAGTGGACACACATGAGGTTTCTGAAGTGCTGTGGGCGTACTTGTGTAGTGTTGGATATGCTGGTGCTAATACCAATATTTGGCACTAGCACCACGCACATTCCTTGTGGACACACATGAAGTTTCTGAAGTGTTGTGGGTGTATCTGTGTAGTGTTAAATATGCTAGTGTTAAGACCAATATTTGGCACTAGCACCACGCACATTCCCAGTGGACACACATGAAGTTTGTGAAGTGCTGTGGGCGTATTTGTGTAGTGTTGGATATGGTGGTTCTAAGACCAATATTTGGTACTAATACCACGAACATTCCCATTCGACACACATGAAGATTCTAAAGTACTGTGGGCGTACTTGTGTAGTGTTGGATATGCTGGTGCTAATACCAATATTTGGCACTAGCACCACGCACATTCCTTGTGGACACACATGAAGTTTCTGAAGTGCTGTGGGCGTATTTGTGTAGTGTTGGATATGGTGGTTCTAAGACCAATATTTGGCACTAGCACCACGCACATTCCCAGTGGACACACATGAGGTTTCTGAAGTGCTGTGGGCGTACTTGTGTAGTGTTGGATATGCTGGTGCTAATACCAATATTTGGCACTAGCACCAAGCACATTCCTTGTGGACACACATGAAGTTTCTGAAGTGTTGTGGGTGTATCTGTGTAGTGTTAAATATGCTAGTGTTAAGACCAATATTTGTCACTAGCACCACGCACATTCCCAGTGGACACACATGAAGTTTCTGAAGTACTGTGGGCGTATTTGTGTAGTGTTGGATATGGTGGTTCTAAGACCAATATTTGGCACTAGCACCGCGCACATTCCCAGTGGACACACATGAAGTTTCTGAAGTGCTGTGGGCGTATTTGTGTAGTGTTGGATACGCTGGTGCTAATACCAATATTTGGCACTAATACCACGCACATTCCCAGTCGACACACATGAAGATTCTAAAGTACTGTGGGCGTACTTGTGTAGTGTTGGATATGCTGGTGCTAATACCAATATTTGGCACTAGCACCACGCACATTCCCAGTGGACACACATGAAGTTTCTGAAGTGCTGTGGGCGTATTTGTGTAGTGTTGGATATGGTGGTTCTAAGACCAATATTTGGCACTAGCACCGCGCACATTCCCAGTGGACACACATGAAGTTTCTGAAGTACTGTGGGCGTATTTGTGTAGTGTTGGATATGCTGGTGCTAATAATAATATTTGGCACTAGCACCATAAACATTCACAGTGGACACACATGAAGTTTCTTAAGTGCTGTGGGCATATTTGTGTAGTGTTGGATATGGTGGTTCAAACACCAATATTTGGTACTAGCACCACGCACATTGTCAGTGGATACACATGAAGTTTCTTAAGTGCTGTTGGTATATTTGTGTAGTGTTGGATATGGTGGTTCAAACACCAATATTTGGTACTAGCACCACGCACATTGTCAGTGGACACACATGAAGTTTCTTAAGTGCTGTGGGCATATTTGTGTAGTGTTGGATATGGTGGTTCAAACACCAATATTTGGTACTAGCACCACGCACATTATCAGAGGATACACATGAAGTTTCTGAAGTGCTGTGGGCGTATTAGTGTAGTGTTGGATATAGTTGTTCTAAGTCCAATCTTTGGTACTAGCACCACGCACATTCCCAGTGGACACACATGAAGTTTCTGAAGTGCTGTGGGCGTATCTGTGTAGTGTTGAATATGCTGGTGCTAATACCAATATTTGGCACTAATACCACGCACATTCCCAGTGGACACACATGAGGTTTCTGAAGTGCTGTGGGCGTACTTGTGTAGTGTTGGATATGCTGGTGCTAATACCAACATTTGGCACTAGCACCACGCACATTCCTTGTGGACACACATGAAGTTTCTGAAGTGTTGTGGGTGTATCTGTGTAGTGTTAAATATGCTAGTGTTAAGACCAATATTTGGCACTAGCACCACGCACATTCCCAGTGGACACACATGAAGTTTCTGAAGTGCTGTGGGCGTATTTGTGTAGTGTTGGATATGGTGGTTCAAACACCAATATTTGGTACTAGCACCACGCACATTGTCAGTGGATACACATGAAGTTTCTTAAGTGCTGTGGGCATATTTGTGTAGTGTTGGATATGGTGGTTCAAACAGCAATATTTGGTACTAGCACCACGCACATTGTCAGAGGATACACATGAAGTTTCTGAAGTGCTGTGGGCGTATTAGTGTATTGTTGGATATAGTGGTTCTAAGACCAATCTTTGGTACTAGCACCATGCACATTCCCAGTGGACACGCATGAAGTTTCTGAAGTGCTGTGGGCGTATTTGTGTAGCATTCGATATGCTTGTGCTAATACAAATATTTGGCACTAGCACCACGCACATTCCCAGTGGACACACATGAAGTTTCTGAAGTGCTGTGGGCGTATCTGTGTAGTGTTGAATATGCTGGTGCTAAGACCAATATTTGGCACTAATACCACGCACATTCCCAGTCGACACACATGAGGTTTCTGAAGTGCTGTGGGCGTACTTGTGTAGTGTGTGATATGCTGGTGCTAATACCAATATTTGGCACTAGCACCACGCACATTCCTTGTGGACACACATGAAGTTTCTGAAGTGTTGTGGGTGTATCTGTGTAGTGTTAAATATGCTAGTGTTAAGACCAATATTTGGCACTAGCACCACGCACATTCCCAGTGGACACACATAAAGTTTCTGAAGTGCTGTGGGCGTATTTGTGTAGTGTTGGATATGCTGGTGCTAATAATAATATTTGGCACTAGCACCACAAACATTCACAGTGGACACACATGAAGTTTCTTAAGTGCTGTGGGCATATTTGTTTAGTGTTGGATATGGTGGTTCAAACACCAATATTTGGTACTAGCACCACGCACATTGTCAGTGGATACACATGAAGTTTCTTAAGTGCTGTGGGCATATTTGTGCAGTGTTGGATATGGTGGTTCAAACACCAATATTTGGTACTAGCCCCACGCACATTGTCAGAGGATACACATGAAGTTTCTGAAGTGCTGTGGGCGTATTAGTGTAGTGTTGGATATAGTGGTTCTAAGACCAATATTTGGCACTAGCACCGCGCACATTCCCAGTGGACACACATGAAGTTTCTGAAGTGCTGTGGGCGTATTTGTGTAGTGTTGGATATGGTGGTTCTAAGACCAATATTTGGCACTAGCACCGCGCACATTCCCGTGGACACACATTATGTTTCTGAAGTGCTGTGGGCGTATTTGTGTAGTGTTGGATACGCTGGTGCTAATACCAATATTTGGCACTAATACCACGCACATTCCCAGTCGACACACATGAAGATTCTGAAGTACTGTGGGCGTACTTGTGTAGTGTTGGATATGCTGGTGCTAATACCAATATTTGGCACTAGCACCACGCACATTCCTTGTGGACACACATGAAGTTTCTGAAGTGTTGTGGGTGTATCTGTGTAGTGTTAAATATGCTAGTGTTAAGACCAATATTTGGCACTAGCACCACGCACATTCCCAGTGGACACACATGAAGTTTCTGAAGTACTGTGGGCGTATTTGTGTAGTGTTGGATATGGTGGTTCTAAGACCAATATTTGGCACTAGCACCACGCACATTCCCAGTGGACACACATGAAGTTTCTGAAATGCTGTGGGCGTATCTGTGTAGTGTTGGATATGTTGGTGCTAAAAATAATATTTGGCACTAGCACCACAAACATTTACAGTGGACACACATGAAGTTTCTGAAGTACTGTGGGCGTACTTGTGTAGTGTTGGATATGCTGGTGCTAATACCAATATTTGGCACTAGCACCACGCACATTCCTTGTGGACACACATGAAGTTTCTAAAGTGTTGTGGGTGTATCTGTGTAGTGTTAAATATGCTAGTGTTAAGACCAATATTTGGCACTAGCACCACGCACATTCCCAGTGGACACACATGAAGTTTCTGAAGTACTGTGGGCGTATTTGTGTAGTGTTGGATATGGTGGTTCTAAGACCAATATTTGGCACTAGCACCGCGCACATTCCCAGTGGACACACATGAAGTTTCTGAAGTGCTGTGGGCGTATTTGTGTAGTGTTGGATACGCTGGTGCTCATACCAATATTTGGCACTAGCACCATGCACATTCCCAGTGGACACACATGAAGTTTCTGAAGTGTTGTGGGCGTATCTGTGTAGTGTTAAATATGCTAGTGTTAAGACCAATATTTCGCAATAGCACCACGCACATTCCCAGTGGACACACATGAAGTTTCTGAAGTGCTGTGGGCGTATTTGTGTAGCGTTGGATATGGTGGTTCTAAGACCAATATTTGGCACTAGCACCACGCACATTCCCAGTGGACACACGAAGTTTCTGAAATGCTGTGGGCGTATTTGTGTAGTGTTGGATATGCTGGTGCTAATGATAATATTTGGCACTAGCACCACAAACATTCACAGTGGACACACATGAAGTTTCTTAAATGCTGTGGGCATATTTGTGTAGTGTTGGATATGGTGGTTCAAACACCAATATTTGGTACTAGCACCACGCACATTGTCAGTGGATACACATGAAGTTTCTTAAGTGCTGTGGGCATATTTGTGTAGTGTTGGATATGGTGGTTCAAACACCAATATTTGGTACTAGCACCACGCACATTGTCAGTGGATACACATGAAGTTTCTGAAGTGTTGTGGGTGTATCTGTGTAGTGTAAAATATGCTAGTGTTAAGACCAATATTTGGCACTAGCACCACGCACATTCCCAGTGGACAAACATGAAGTTTCTGAAGTGCTGTTGGCGTATTTGTGTAGTGTTGGATATGGTGGTTCTAAGACCAATATTTGGCACTAGCACCGCGCACATTCCCAGTGGACACACATGAGGTTTCTGAAGTACTGTGGGCGTATTTGTGTAGTGTTGGATATGGTGGTTCTAAGACCAATATTTGGCACTACCACCGCGCACATTCCCAGTGGACACACATGAAGTTTCTGAAGTACTGTGGGCGTATTTGTGTAGCGTTGGATATGCTGGTGCTAATACCAATATTTGGCACTAGCACCACGCACATTCCTTGTGGACACACATGAAGTTTCTTAAGTGTTGTGGGCGTATCTGTGTAGTGTTGGATATGTTGGTGCTAATACCAATATTTGGCACTAGCACCACGCACATTCCCAGTTGACACACATGAAGTTTCTGAAGTACTGTGGGCGTACTTGTGTAGTGTTGGATATGCTGGTGCTAATACCAATATTTGGCACTAGCACCATGCACATTCCTTCTGGACACACATGAAGTTTCTGAAGTGTTGTGGGTGTATCTGTGTAGTGTTAAATATGCTAGTGTTAAGACCAATATTTGGCACTAGCACCACGCACATTCCCAGTGGACACACATGAAGTTTCTGAAGTACTGTGGGCGTATTTGTGTAGTGTTGGATATGGTGGTTCTAAGACCAATATTTGGCACTAGCACCGCGCACATTCCCAGTGGACACACATGAAGTTTCTGAAGTGCTGTGGGCGTATTTGTGTAGTGTTGGATACGCTGGTGCTAATACCAATATTTGGCACTAGCACCATGCACATTGCCAGTAAACACGCATGAAGTTTCTGAAGTACTGTGGGCGAATTTGTGTACTGTTGGATATGTTGGTGCTACTACCAATATTTGGCACTAGCACCACGCACATTCCCAGTGGACACACATGAAGTTTCTGAAGTGCTGTGGGCGTATTTGTGTAGTGTTGGATACGCTGGTGCTAATACCAATATTTGGCACTAGCACCACGCACATTCCTAGTAAACACTCATGACGTTTCTGAAGTACTGTGGGCGTATTTGTGTACTGTTGGATATGTTGGTGCTAATACCAATATTTGGCACTAGCACCACGCATATTCCCAGTAGACACGCATAACGTTTTTGAAGTACTGTGGGTGTATTTTTGTACTGTTTAATAAGGTGGTTCTAAGACTAATATTTGATACTAGCACCACGCACATTCCCACACAAGAAGTTTCTGAAGTGTTGCGGGTATATCTGTGTAGTGTTCAATATGCTGGTGTTAAGACCAATATTTGGCATTAGCACCACGCACATTGCCAGTGGAAGCACATTAAGTTTCTGAAGTGCTGTGGGCGTATTTGTGTAGTGTTGGATATGGTGGTTCTAAGACCAATATTTGGCACTAAAACCACGCACATTCCCAGTGGACACACATGAAGTTTCTGAAGTGCTGTGAGAATATTTGTGTAGTGTTGGATAGGGTGGTTCTAAGACCAATATTTGGCACTAGCACCACGCACACTCCAAGTGGACACACATGAAGTTTCTGAACTGCTGTGGGCGTATTTGTGTAGTGTTAAATATGCTGGTGCTAATACCAATATTTGGCACTAGCACCACGCACATTCCCAGTGGACACACATGAGGTTTCTTATAAGTGCTGTGGGCGTATTTGTGTAGTGTTGGATACGCTGGTGCTAATATCAATATTTGGCACTAGCACCACGCATATTCCCAGTAGACACGCATAAAGTTTCTAAAGTACTGTGGGCGTATTTTTGTACTGTTGGATACGCTGGTGCTAATACCAATATTTGGCACTAGCACCATGCACATTCCCAGTAAACACGCATGAAGTTTCTGAAGTACTGTGGGCGTATTTGTGTAGTGTTGGATATGTTGGTGCTAATACCAATATTTGGCACTAGCACCACGCACATTCCCAGTAAACACTCATGACGTTTCTGAAGTACTGTGGGCGTATTTGTGTACTGTTGGATATGTTGGTGCTAATACCAATATTTGGCACTAGCACCACGCATATTCCCAGTACACACGCATAACGTTTTTAAGTACTGTGGGCGTATTTTTGTACTGTTTAATAAGGTGGTTCTAAGACTAATATTTGTGACTAGCACCACGCACATTCCCACACAAGAAGTTTCTGAAGTGTTGCGGGTATATCTGTGTAGTGTTAAATATGCTGGTGTTAAGACCAATATTTGGCATTAGCACCACGCACATTCCCAGTGGAAGCACATTAAGTTTCAGAAGTGCTATGGGCGTATTTGTGTAGTGTTGGATATGGCGGTTCTAAGACCAATATTAGGCACTAGCACCACGCACACTCCCAGTGGACACACATGAAGTTTCTGAACTGCTGTGGGCGTATTTGTGTAGTGTTAAATATGCTGGTGCTAATACCAATATTTGGCACTAGCACCACGCACATTCCCAGTGGACACACATGAGGTTTCTTATAAGTGCTGTGGGCGTATTTGTGTAGTGTTGGATACGCTGGTGCTAATTATCAATATTTGGCACTAGCACCACGCATATTCCCAGTAGACACGCATAAAGTTTCTGAAGTACTGTGGGCGTATTTTTGTACTGTTGGATAAGGTGGTTCTAAGACCAATATTTGGTACTAGCACCACGCACATCCCCACATATGAAGTTTCTGAAGTGTTGCAGGCATATCTGTGTAGTGTTAAATATGCTGGTGTTAACAACAATATTTGGCATTAGCACCACGCACATTCCCAGTGGACACACATGAAGTTTCTGAACAGCTGTGGGCGTGTTTGTGTAGTGTTGGATATGGTGGTTCTAAGACCAATATTTGGACTAGCACCACGCACATTTTCAGTGGACACGCATGAAGTTTCTGAAGTGCTATGGGCGTATCTGTGTAGTGTTAAATATGCTAGTGTTAAGACCAATATTTGGCACTAGCACCACGCACATTCCCAGTGGACACACATGAAGTTTCTGAAGTACTGTGGGCGTATTTGTGTAGTGTTGGATATGGTGGTTCTAAGACCAATATTTGGCACTAGCACCGCGCACATTCCCAGTGGACACACATGAAGTTTCTGAAGTACTGTGGGCGTATTTGTGTAGTGTTGGATACGCTGGTGCTAATACCAATATTTGGCACTAGCACCATGCACATTCCCAGTAAACACGCATGATGTTTCTGAAGTACTGTGGGCGTATTTGTGTACTGTTGGATATGTTGGTGCTAATACCAATATTTGGCACTAGCACCACGCACATTCCCAGTAAACACTCATGACGTTTCTGAAGTGTTGTGGGCGTATTTGTGTACTGTTGGATATGTTGGTGCTAATACCAATATTTGGCACTAGCACCACGCATATTCCCAGTAGACACGCATAACGTTTTTGAAGTACTGTGGGCGTATTTTTGTACTGTTTAATGAGGTGGTTCTAAGACTAATATTTGTGACTAGCACCACGCCCATTCCAACACAAGAAGTTTCTGAAGTGTTGCGGGTATATCTGTGTAGTGTTAAATATGCTGGTGTTAAGACCAATATTTGGCATTAGCACCACGCACATTCCCAGTGGAAGAACATTAAGTTTCTGAAGTGCTGTGGGCGTATTTGTGTAGTGTTGGATATGGTGGTTCTAAGACCAATATTTGGCACTAAAACCACGCACATTCCCAGTGGACACACATGAAGTTTCTGAAGTGCTGTGGGCGTATTTGTGTAGTGTTAAATATGCTGGTGCTAATACCAATGTTTGGCACTAGCACCACGCATATTCCCAGTAGACACGCATAAAGTTTCTGAAGTATTGTGGGCGTATTTTTGTACTGTTGGATAAGGTGGTTCTATAAGACCATTATTTGGGACTAGCACCACGCACATCCCCACATATGAAGTTCCTGAAGTGTTGCAGGCATATCTGTGTAGTGTTAAATATGCTGGTGTTAAGACCAATATTTGGCATTAGCACCACGCACATTCCCAGTGGAAACACATTAAGTTTCTGAACTGCTGTGGGCATATTTGTGTAGTGTTGGATATGGCGGTTCTAAGACCAATATTTGGAAATAGCACCACGCACATTCCCAGTGGACACACACGAAGTTTCTGAACAGCTGTGGGCGTATTTGTGTAGTGTTGGATATGGTGGTTCTAAGACCAATATTTGGACTAGCACCACGCACATTTTCAGTGGACACGCATGAAGTTTCTGAAGTGCTATGGGCGTATTTGTGTAGTGTTGGATATGCTTGTGTTAATACAAATATTTGGCACTAGCACTACGCACATTCCCAGTGGACACACATGAAGTTTCTGAAGTGCTATGGGCGTATCTGTGTAGTGTGGGATACGCTGGTGCTAATACCAATATTTGGCACTAACTCCACGCACATTCCCAGTGGACACACATAAAGTTTCTGAAGTACTGTGGGCGTATTTGTGTACTGTTGGATATGTTGGTTCTAAGACTAATATTTGGCACTATAGCACCATGCACATTCCCAGTGGACACACATCAAGTTTCTGAAGTGCTGTGGGCGTATCTGTGTAGTGCTGGATATACTGGTGCTAATACCAATATTTGGCACTAATACCACGCACATTCCCAGTGGACATACATGAAGTTTCTGGAGGACTGTGGGCGTATTTGTGTAGTGTTGGATATGCTGGTGCTAATACCAATATTTGGCACTAAAACCACGCACATTCCCAGTGGACACCCATGAAGTTTCTGAAGTGCTGTGGGCATATTTGTGTATTGTTTGATATGGTGGTTCTAGGACCAATATTTGGCACTAGCACCACGCACATTCCCAGTGTACACACATGAAGTTTCTGAAGTGTTGTGGGCGTATCTGTGTAGTGTTAAATATGTTAGTGGTAAGACCAATATTTGGCACTACTACCACGCACATTCCCAGTGCATGGACAAACATGAAGTTTCTGAAGTACTGTGGGCATATTTGTGTAGTGTTGGATATGGTGTTTCTAAGACCAATATTTGGAACTAGCACCACGCACATTCAAAGTGGACACACATGAAGTTTTTGAAGTGTTGTTGGCGTATCTGTGTAGTGTATAATATGCTGGTGCTAATACCAATACTTGGCACTAGCACCACGCACATTCCCAGTGGACACACATGAAGTTTCTGAATTGCTGTGGGCGTATTTGTGTACTATTGGATATGCTGGTGCTAATGCCAATATTTGGCACTAGCACCACGCACATTCAAAGGGGACACACATGAAGTTTCTGAAGTGCTGTGGGCATATTTGTGTAGTGCTGGATACGCTGGTGGTAATACCAATATTTGGTACTAGCACCACGCACATCCCCACATATGAAGTTCCTGAAGCGTTGCAGGCATATCTGTGTAGTGTTAAATATGCTGGTGTTAAGACCAATATTTGGCATTAGCACCACGCACATTCCCAGTGGAAACATATTAAGTTTCTGAACTGCTGTGGGCATATTTGTGTAGTGTTGGATATGGCGGTTCTAAGACCAATATTTGGAAATAGCACCACGCACATTCCCAGTGGACACACACGAAGTTTCTGAACAGCTGTGGGCGTATTTGTGTAGTGTTGGATATGGTGGTTCTAAGACCAATATTTGGACTAGCACCACGCACATTTTCAGTGGACACGCATGAAGTTTCTGAAGTGCTATGGGCGTATTTGTGTAGTGTTGGATATGCTTGTGTTAATACAAATATTTGGCACTAGCACTACGCACATTCCCAGTGGACACACATGAAGTTTCTGAAGTGCTATGGGCGTATCTGTGTAGTGTGGGATACGCTGGTGCTAATACCAATATTTGGCACTAACTCCACGCACATTCCCAGTGGACACACATAAAGTTTCTGAAGTACTGTGGGCGTATTTGTGTACTGTTGGATATGTTGGTTCTAAGACTAATATTTGGCACTATAGCACCATGCACATTCCCAGTGGACGCACATCAAGTTTCTGAAGTGCTGTGGGCGTATCTGTGTAGTGCTGGATATACTGGTGCTAATACCAATATTTGGCACTAATACCACGCACATTCCCAGTGGACATACATGAAGTTTCTGGAGGACTGTGGGCGTATTTGTGTAGTGTTGGATATGCTGGTGCTAATACCAATATTTGGCACTAAAACCACGCACATTCCCAGTGGACACCCATGAAGTTTCTGAAGTGCTGTGGGCATATTTGTGTATTGTTTGATATGGTGGTTCTAGGACCAATATTTGGCACTAGCACCACGCACATTCCCAGTGTACACACATGAAGTTTCTGAAGTGTTGTGGGCGTATCTGTGTAGTGTTAAATATGTTAGTGGTAAGACCAATATTTGGCACTACTACCACGCACATTCCCAGTGCATGGACAAACATGAAGTTTCTGAAGTACTGTGGGCATATTTGTGTAGTGTTGGATATGGTGTTTCTAAGACCAATATTTGGAACTAGCACCACGCACATTCAAAGTGGACACACATGAAGTTTTTGAAGTGTTGTTGGCGTATCTGTGTAGTGTATAATATGCTGGTGCTAATACCAATACTTGGCACTAGCACCACGCACATTCCCAGTGGACACACATGAAGTTTCTGAATTGCTGTGGGCGTATTTGTGTACTATTGGATATGCTGGTGCTAATGCCAATGTTTGGCACTAGCACCACGCACATTCAAAGGGGACACACATGAAGTTTCTGAAGTGCTGTGGGCGTATTTGTGTAGTGCTGGATACGCTGGTGGTAATACCAATATTTGGTACTAGCACCACGCACATCCCCACATATGAAGTTCCTGAAGCGTTGCAGGCATATCTGTGTAGTGTTAAATATGCTGGTGTTAAGACCAATATTTGGCATTAGCACCACGCACATTCCCAGTGGAAACATATTAAGTTTCTGAACTGCTGTGGGCATATTTGTGTAGTGTTGGATATGGCGGTTCTAAGACCAATATTTGGAAATAGCACCACGCACATTCCCAGTGGACACACACGAAGTTTCTGAACAGCTGTGGGCGTATTTGTGTAGTGTTGGATATGGTGGTTCTAAGACCAATATTTGGACTAGCACCACGCACATTTTCAGTGGACACGCATGAAGTTTCTGAAGTGCTATGGGCGTATTTGTGTAGTGTTGGATATGCTTGTGTTAATACAAATATTTGGCACTAGCACTACGCACATTCCCAGTGGACACACATGAAGTTTCTGAAGTGCTATGGGCGTATCTGTGTAGTGTGGGATACGCTGGTGCTAATACCAATATTTGGCACTAACTCCACGCACATTCCCAGTGGACACACATAAAGTTTCTGAAGTACTGTGGGCGTATTTGTGTACTGTTGGATATGTTGGTTCTAAGACTAATATTTGGCACTATAGCACCATGCACATTCCCAGTGGACGCACATCAAGTTTCTGAAGTGCTGTGGGCGTATCTGTGTAGTGCTAAATATACTGGTGCTAATACCAATATTTGGCACTAATACCACGCACATTCCCAGTGGACATACATGAAGTTTCTGGAGGACTGTGGGCGTATTTGTGTAGTGTTGGATATGCTGGTGCTAATACCAATATTTGGCACTAAAACCACGCACATTCCCAGTGGACACTCATGAAGTTTCTGAAGTGCTGTGGGCATATTTGTGTATTGTTTGATATGGTGGTTCTAGGACCAATATTTGGCACTAGCACCACGCACATTCCCAGTGGACACACATGAAGTTTCTGAAGTGCCGTGGGCGTATTTGTGTAGCATTGGATATGCTTGTGTTAATGCAAATATTTGGCACTAGCACCACGCACATTCCCAGTGTACACACATGAAGTTTCTGAAGTGTTGTGGGCGTATCTGTGTAGTGTTAAATATGTTAGTGGTGAGACCAATATTTGGCACTACCACCACGCACATTCCCAGTGCATGGACAAACATGAAGTTTCTGAAGTACTGTGGGCATATTTGTGTAGTGTTGGATATGGTGTTTCTAAGACCAATATTTGGAACTAGTACCACGCACATTGTTAGTGGATACACATGACGTTTCTGAAGTGCTGTGGGCGTATTTGTGTACTATTGGATATGCTGGTGCTAATACAAATATTTGGCACTAGCACCACGCACATTCAAAGTGGACACACATGAAGTTTTTGAAGTGTTGTTGGCGTATCTGTGTAGTGTATAATATGCTGGTGCTAATACCAATACTTGGCACTAGCACCACGCACATTCCCAGTGGACACACATGAAGTTTCTGAATTGCTGTGGGCGTATTTGTGTACTATTGGATATGCTGGTGCTAATGCCAATATTTGGCACTAGCACCACGCACATTCAAAGGGGACACACATGAAGTTTCTGATGTGCTGTGGGCGTATTTGTGTAGTGCTGGATACGCTGGTGGTAATACCAATATTTGGTACTAGCACCACGCACATTCCCAGTAGACACGCATGAAGTTTCTGAAGTACTGTGGGCGTATTTGTGTACTGTTGGATATGGTGGTTCTAAGACTAATATTTGGTACTAGCACCTCACACATTCCCATACATGTAGTTTCTGAAGTGTTGCGGGCATATCTGTGTAGTGTTAAATATGCTGGTGTTAAGACCAATGTTTGGCATTAGCACCACACACATTCCCAGTAGACACACATGAAGTTGCTGAAGTACTGTGGGCGTATTTGTGTAGTGTTGGATATGCTGGTGCTAACATCAATATTTGGCACTAGAACCACGTACATTTCTGGTGGACACACATGAGATTTCTGAAGTGCTGTGGGTGTATTTGTGTAGTGTTGGATATGGTGGTTGTATAAGACCAATATTTGGTACTAGCACCACGCACATTGTCAATGGATACACATGAAGTTTCTGAAGTTCTGTGGGCGTATTTGTGTAGAGTTTAATATGCTTGTGTTAAGACCAATATTTCACAATAGCACCACGCACATTCCCAGTGGTCACACATGAAGGCTAGTGTTAAGACCAATATTTCGTAATAGCACCACGCACATTTCCGGTGGACACACATGAGATTTCTGAAGAGGTGTGGGCGTATTTGTGTAGTGTTGGATATGATGGTTCTAAGACCAAAATTTGGTACTAGCACCACGCACATTGTCAGTGGATACACATGAAGTTTCTGAACTGCTGTGGGCGTATTTGTGTAGTGTTGGATATGCTGGTGCTAATATCAATATTTGGCACTAGAACCACGTACATTTCCGGTGGACACACATGAGATTTCTGAAGTGCTGTGGGCGTATTTGTGTAGCGTTGGATATGGTGGTGCTAATACCAATATTTGACACTAACACCACGCACATTCCCAGTGGACACACATGAAGTTTCTGAAGTACTGTGGGCGTATTTGTGTAATGTAGATTAGTGGTTCTGAGACCAATATTTGGTACTAGCACTACGCACATTCCCACACATGAAGTTTCTGAAGTGTTGCGGGCATATCTGTGTAGTGTTAAATATGCTGGTGTTAAGACCAATATTTGGCATTATTAGCACCACGCACATTCCCAGTGGAAGCACATTAAGTTTCTGTAGTGCTGTGGGTGTATTTGAGTAGTGTTGGATATGGTTGTTCTAAGACCAATATTTGGTACTAGCACCACACACATTGTCAGTGGATACACATGAAGTTTCGGAAGTGTTGTGGGCGTATTTGTGTAGTGTTGGATATGGTGGTTCTAAGACCAAAATTTGGCATTAGTACCATGCACATTCCCAGTGGACACGCATGAAGTTTCTGAAGTGCTGTGGACGTATTTGTGTACTATTGGATATGCTGGTGCCGATACCAATATTTGGCACTAGCACCACGCACATTCCCAGTAGACACGCATGAAGTTTCTGAAGTACTGTGAGCGTATTTGTGTACTATTGGATATGGTGGTTCTAAGACTAATATTTGGTACTAGCGCCACGCACATTCCCACACATGAAGTTTCTGAAGTGTTGCGGGCATATCTGTGTAGTGTTAAATATGCTGGTGTTAAGACCAATATTTAGCATTAGCACCACGCACATTCCCAGTGGAAGCACATTAAGTTTCTGTAGTGCTGTGGGTGTATTTGTGTAGTGTTGGATATGCTGGTGCTAATGCCAATATTTGGCACTAGCACCACGCACATTCCCAGTGGACACACATGAAGTTTCTGAAGTGTTGTGGGCGTATCTGTGTAGTGTTAAATATGCTAGTGCTAAGACCAATACTTGGCACAGGCACCACGCAAATTCCCAGTGGACACACAAGAAGTTTCTGAAGTGTTGTGGGCGTATTTGTGTACTATTGGATATGCTGGTGCTAATACAAATATTTGGCACTAGAACCACGCACATTCAAAGTGGACACAAATGAAGTTTGTGAAGTGCTGTGGGCGTATTTATGTAGTGTTGGATACGCTGGTGTTAATACCAATATTTGTTCCAAATATTGGTCTTTAAAAATACCATATCCAACAGTGCAATATATGCCCACAGTACTTCAGAAAATTCATGTGTGTCTACTGGGAATGTGCGTCGTGCTAGTGCCAAATATTGGTCTAATCACCAGCATATTCAACACTACACAAATACGCCCACAGTACTTGAGAAACTTCATGTGTATCCACTGACAATGTACGTGGTGCTAGTACCAAATATTGTCTTAGAACAATCATATCCAACACTACACAAATACGCCCACAGCTCTTTAGAAACCTCATGTGTGTCCTTTGGGAATGTGTGTGGTGCTAGTGCAAAATATTTGCATTAGCACCAGCATATCCAACACTACACAAATACTCCCACAGCACTTCAGAAACTTCATGTGTGTCCACTGGGAATGTGCGTGGTGCTAATGCCAAATATTAGTCTTAGAACCACCATATCCAACAGTACACAATTACGCCCACAGTACTTTGGAAACTTCATGTGTGTCTACTGGGAATGTGTGTGGTGCTAGTGCCAAATATTGGTATTAGCACCAGCGTATCCAACTCTACACAAATACGCCCACAGCACTTCAGAAACTTCATGTGTATCCACTGACAATGTGCGTGGTGCTAGTACCAAATATTGGTCTTAGAACAACCATATCCAACACTACACAAATACGCCCACAGCTCGTCCGAAACCTCATGTGTGTCCACTGGGAATGCACGTGGTGCTAGTGCCAAATATTGGTCTTAGAACCACCATATGCAACACTACACAAATATGCCCACAGCACTACAGAAACTTCATGTGTGTCCACTTTGAATGTGCGTGGTGCTAGTGCCAAATATTTGTATTGGCACCAGCGTATTTAATAGTACACAAATACGCCCACAGAACTTAAGAAACTTCATGCGTGTCCACTGGGAATGTGCATGGTGCTAGTGCCAAATTTTGGTCTTAGAACCACCATATCCAACACTACGCAAATACGCCCACAGGACTTCAGAAACTTCATGTGTATCAAATGACAATGTGCGTGGTGCTAGTTCCAAATATTGGTGTTTGAACCACCATATCTTACACTACACAAATATGCCCACACCAGTTCAGAAACTTCATGTGTGTCCACTGGGAATGTGCGTGGTGCTATTGCGAAATATTGGTCTTAACACTAGCATATTTACCGCTACACAGATACGCCCGCAACACTTCAGAGATTTCATGTGTGTCCACTGGGAATGTGCGGGGTGCTAGTACCAAATATTGGCATTAGCACCAGCTTATCCAACACTACACAAATACGCCCACAGCATTTCAGAAACTTCATGTGTGTCCACTGGGAATGTGCGTGGTGCTAGTGCCAAATATTGGTCTTAGAACCACCATATCCAACACTACACAAATATGCCAAAATATTGGTCTAATCACCAGCATATTCAACCATATACACAAATATGGGCGTATCCAACTCTACACAAATACGCCCACAGCACTTCAGAAACTTCATGTGTATCCACTGACAATGTGCGTGGTGCTAGTACCAAATATTGGTCTTAGAACAACCATATCCAACACTACACAAGTACGCCCACAGCAGTTCAGAAACTTCATGTGTGTCCACTGGGAATGTGCGTGGTGCTAGTACCAAATATTAGTCTTATAACCAGCATATCCAACAGTACACAAATACGCCTACAGTACTTCAGAAACTTCATGCATGTCTACTGGGAATGTGCGTGGTGCTAGTGCAAAATATTTGCATTAGCACCAGCATATCCAACACTACACAAATACTCCCACAGCACTTCAGAAACTTCAAATGTGTCCACTGGGAATGTGCGTGGTGCTAATGCCAAATATTAGTCTTAGAACCACCATATCCAACAGTACACAATTACGCCCAGCGTACTTTGGAAACTTCATGTGTGTCTACTGGGAATGTGCGTGGTGCTAGTGCCAAATATTGGTATTAGCACCAGCGTATCCAACTCTACACAATACGCCCACAGCACTTCAGAAACTTCATGTGTATCCACTGACAATGTGCGTGGTGCTAGTACCAAATATTGGTCTTAGAACAACCATATCCAACACTACACAAACACTCCCACAGCACTTCAGAAACTTCATGTGTGTCCACTGGGAATGTGCGTGGTTCTAATGCCAAATATTAGTCTTAGAACCACCATATCCAACAGTACACAATTACGCCCACAGTACTTTGGAAACTTCATGTGTGTCTACTGGGAATGTGCGTGGTGCTATTGCCAAATATTGGTATTAGCACCAGCGTATCCAACTCTACACAAATACGCCCACAGCACTTCAGAAACTTCATGTGTATCCACTGACAATGTGCGTGGTGCTAGTACCAAATATTGGTCTTAGAACAACCATATCCAACACTACACAAATACGCCCACAGCCCGTCCGAAACCTCATGTGTGTCCACTGGGAATGTGCGTGGTGCTAGTGCCAAATATTGGCATTAGCACCAGTATATCCAACACTACACAGATACGCCCACAGCACTTCAGAAACTTCATGTGTGTCCACTGGGAATGCACGTGGTGCTAGTGCCAAATATTGGTCTTAGAACCACCATATGCAACACTACACAAATATGCCCACAGCAGTTCAGAAACTTCATGTGTGTCCACTTTGAATGTGCGTGGTGCTAGTGCCAAATATTTGTATTGGCACCAGCGTATTTAATAGTACACAAATACGCCCACAGAACTTAAGAAACTTCATGCGTGTCCACTGGGAATGTGCATGGTTTTAGTGCCAAATTTTGGTCTTAGAACCACCATATCCAACACTACGCAAATACGCCCACAGAACTTCAGAAACTTCATGTGTATCCACTGACAATGTGCGTGGTGCTAGTTCCAAATATTGGTGTTTGAACCACCATATCCAACACTACACAAATATGCCCACACCAGTTCAGAAACTTCATGTGTGTCCACTGGGAATGTGCGTGGTGCTATTGCGAAATATTGGTCTTAACACTAGCATATTTACCACTACACAGATACGCCCACAACACTTCAGAGATTTCATGTGTGTCCACTGGGAATGTGCGTGGTGCTAGTACCAAATATTGGCATTAGCACCAGCTTATCCAACACTACACAAATACGCCCACAGCATTTCAGAAACTTCATGTGTGCCAACTGGGAATGTGCGTGGTGCTAGTGCCAAATATTGGTCTTAGAACCACCATATCCAACACTACACAAATATACCCACAGCACTACAGAAACTTAATGTGCTTCCACTGGGAATGTGCGTGGTGCTAGTGCCAAATATTGGTATTAGCACCAGCGTATGCAACTCTACACAAATACGCCCACAGCACTTCAGAAACTTCATGTGTATCCACTGGGAATGTGCGTGGTGCTAGTGCCAAATATTGGTATTAGCACCAGCATATCCAACACTACGCAAATACGCCCACAGCACTTCAGAAACTTCATGTGTATCCACTGACAATGTGCGTGGTGCTAGTTCCAAATATTGGTGTTTGAACCACCATATCCAACACTACACAAATATGCCCACACCAGTTCAGAAACTTCATGTGTGTCCACTGGGAATGTGCATGGTGCTATTGCGAAATATTGGTCTTAACACTAGCATATTTACCACTACACAGATACGCCCACAACACTTCAGAGATTTCATGTGTGTCCACTGGGAATGTGCGTGGTGCTAGTACCAAATATTGGCATTAGCACCAGCTTATCCAACACTACACAAATACGCCCACAGCATTTCAGAAACTTCATGTGTGCCCACTGGGAATGTGCGTGGTGCTAGTGCCAAATATTGGTCTTAGAACCACCATATCCAACACTACACAAATATACCCACAGCACTACAGAAACTTAATGTGCTTCCACTGGGAATGTGCGTGGCGCTAGTACCTAATATTGGTCTTAGAACAACCATATCCAACACTACACAAATACGCCTACAGCTCTTCAGAAACCTCATGTGTGTCCACTGGAAATGTACGTGGTGCTAGTGCCAAATATTGATATTAGCACCAGCATATTCAACACTACACAAATACGCCCACAGCAGTTCAGAAACTTCATGTGTGTCCACTGGGAATGTGCGTGGTGCTAGTGCCAAATATTGGTCTTAGAACCACCATATCCAACACTACACAAATATGCCAAATTATTGGTCTAATCACCAGCATATTCAACCATATACACAAATATGGGCGTATCCAACTCTACACAAATACGCCCACAGCACTTCAGAAACTTCATGTGTATCCACTGACAATGTGCGTGGTGCTAGTACCAAATATTGGTCTTAGAACAACCATATCCAACACTACACAAGTACGCCCACAGCAGTTCAGAAACTTCATGTGTGTCCACTGGGAATGTGCGTGGTGCTAGTACCAAATATTAGTCTTATAACCACCATATCCAACAGTACACAAATACGCCCACAGTACTTCAGAAACTTCATGCATGTCTACTGGGAATGTGCGTGGTGCTAGTGCAAAATATTTGCATTAGCATCAGCATATCCAACACTACACAAATACTCCCACAGCACTTCAGAAACTTCATGTGTGTCCACTGGGAATGTGCGTGGTGCTAATGCCAAATATTAGTCTTAGAACCACCATATCCAACAGTACACAATTACGCCCACAGTACTTGGGAAACTTCATGTGTGTCTACTGGGAATGTGCGTGGTGCTAGTGCCAAATATTGGTATTAGCACCAGCGTATCCAACTCTACACAAATACGCCCACAGCACTTGAGAAACTTCATGTGTATCCACTGACAATGTGCGTGGTGCTAGTACCAAATATTGGTCTTAGAACAACCATATCGAACACTACACAAATACGCCCACAGCTCGTCAGAAACCTCATGTGTGTCCACTGGGAATGTGCGTGGTGCTAGTGCCAAATATTGGCATTAGCACCAGCATATCCAACACTACACAGATACACCCACAGCAGTTCAGAAACTTCATGTGTGTCCACTGGGAATGCGCGTGGTGCTAGTGCCAAATATTGGTCTTAGAACCACCATATGCAACACTACACAAATATGCCCACAGCACTACAGAAACTTCATGTGTGTCCACTTTGAATGTGCGTGGTGCTAGTGCCAAATATTTGTATTGGCACCAGCGTATTTAATAGTACACAAATACGCCCACAGCACTTAAGAAACTTCATGCGTGTCCACTGGGAATGTGCATGGTGCTAGTGCCAAATTTTGGTCTTAGAACCACCATATCCAACACTACGCAAATACGCCCACAGCACTTCAGAAACTTCATGTGTATCCACTGACAATGTGCGTGGTGCTAGTTCCAAATATTGGTGTTTGAACCACCATATCCAACACTACACAAATACGCCCACACCAGTTCAGAAACTTCATGTGTGTCCACTGGGAATGTGCGTGGTGCTATTGCGAAATATTGGTCTTAACACTAGCATATTTACCACTACACAGATACGCCCACAACACTTCAGAGATTTCATGTGTGTCCACTGGGAATGTGCGTGGTGCTAGTACCAAATATTGGCATTAGCACCAGCTTATCCAACACTACACAAATAGGCCCACAGCTGTTCAGAACTTCATGTGTGCCCACTGGGAATGTGCGTGGTGCTAGTGCCAAATATTGGTCTTAGAAACACCATATCCAACACTACACAAATATACCCACAGCACTACAGAAACTTAATGTGCTTCCACTGGGAATGTGTGTGGTGCTAGTACCTAATATTGGTCTTAGAACAACCATATCCAACACTACACAAATACGCCTACAGCTCTTCAGAAACCTCATGTGTGTCCACTGGAAATGTTCGTGGTGCTAGTGCGAAATATTGATATTAGCACCAGCATATCCAACACTACACAAATACGCCCACAGCAGTTCAGAAACTTCATGTGTGTCCACTGGGAATGTGCGTGGTGCTAGTACCAAATATTGGCATTAGCACCAGCTTATCCAACACTACACAAATACGCCCACAGCAGTTCAGAAACTTCATGTGTGCCCACTGGGAATGTGCGTGGTGCTAGTACCTAATAATGGTCTTAGAACAACCATATCCAACACTACACAAATACGCCTACAGCTCTTCAGAAACCTCATGTGTGTCCACTGGAAATGTACGTGGTGCTAGTGCCAAATATTGATATTAGCACCAGCATATCCAACACTACACAAATACGCCCACAGCAGTTCAGAAACTTCATGTGTGTCCACTGGGAATGTGCGTTGCGCTAGTGCCAAATATTGGTCTTAGAACCACCATATCCAACACTACACAAATATGCCAAAATATTGGTCTAATCACCAGCATATTCAACCATATACACAAATATGGGCGTATCCAACTCTACACAAATACGCCCACAGCACTTCAGAAACTTCATGTGTATCCACTGACAATGTGCGTGGTGCTAGTGCCAAATATTTGTATTAGCACCAGCATATCCAATAGTACACAAATACGCACACAGCAATTCAGAAACTTCATGTGTGTCTACTGGGAATGTGCGTGGTGCTGGTGCCAAGTATTGGTATTAGCACCAGCATATTATACACTACACAGATACGCCCACAACACTTCAAAAACTTCGTGTGTGTCCACTGGGAATGTGCGTGGTGCTAGTACCAAATATTGGTCTAATCACCTGCATATTCAACCCTACACAAATACGCCCACAGCACTTCAGAAACTTCATATGTATCCATTGACAATGTGCGTGGTGCTAGTACCAAATATTGGTCTTAGAACAACCATATCCAACACTACACAAATACGCCCACAGCTCTTCAGAAATCTCATGTGTGTCCACTGGAAATGTACGTGGTGCTAGCGCCAAATATTGATATTAGCACCAGCATATCCAACACTACACAAATACGCCCACAACACTTCAGAAACTTCATGTGTGTCCACTGGGATTGTGCGTGGTGCTAGTGCAAAATATTTGTCTAATGACCAGCATATCCATCACTACACAAATACGCCCACAGCAGTTCATAAAACTTAATGTGCTTCCACTGGGAATGTGCGTGGTGCTAATGCCAAATATTGGTCTTAACACCAGCATATTTAACACTACACAGATATGCCCGCAACACTTCAGAAACTTCATGTGTCGGAATGTGCGTGGTGCTAGTATCAAATATTAGTCTTAGAAAAACCATATCCAACAGTTAACAAATATGCCCACAGTACTTCAGAAACTTCATGCGTGTCTACTGGGAATGTGCGTGGTGCTAGTGCCAAATATTGGTATTAGCACCAGCGTATCCCACTCTACACAAATCCGCCCACAGCACTTCAGAAACTTCGTTTGTATCCACTCGGAATGTGCGTGGTGCTAGTACCAAATATTGGTCTTAGAACAACCATATCCAACACTACACAAATACGCCCACAGAACTTCAGAAACCTCATGAGTGTCCACTGTAAATGTACATGGTGCTAGTGCCAAATATTGGCATTAGCACCAGCATATCCAACACTACACAAATACACCCACAGCAGTTCAGAAACTTCATGTGTGTCCACTGGGAATGTGCGTGGTGCTAGTACCAAATAATGGTCTTAGAACCACCATATCCAACACTACACATATACGCTCACAGCAGTTCATAAACTTCATATGTGTCCACTGACAATGTGCGTGGTTTTAGTGCCAAATATTGGTCTTAGAACCGCCATATCCAACACTCCACAAATATGGCCACAGCACTACAGAAACTTCATGTGTGTCCACTTTAAATGTGCGTGGTGCTAGTGCAAAATATTTGCATTAGCACCAGCATATCCAACACTACACAAATACGCCCACAGCACTTCAGAAACTTCATGTGTGTCCACTGGGAATGTGCGTGGTGCTAATGCCAAATATTAGTCTTAGAACCACCATATCCAACAGTACACAATTACGCCCAGAGTACTTTGGAAACTTCATGTGTGTCTACTGGGAATGTGCGTGGTGCTAGTGCCAAATATTGGTATTAGCACCAGCGTATCCAACTCTACACAAATACGCCCACAGCACTTCAGAAACTTCATGTGTATCCACTGACAATGTGCGTGGTGCTAGTACCAAATATTGGTCTTAGAACAACCATATCGAACACTACACAAATACGCCCACAGCTCGTCAGAAACCTCATGTGTGTCCACTGGGAATGTGCGTGGTGCTAGTGCCAAATATTGGCATTAGCACCAGCATATCCAACACTACACAGATACACCCACAGCAGTTCAGAAACTTCATGTGTGTCCACTGGGAATGCGCGTGGTGCTAGTGCCAAATATTGGTCTTAGAACCACCATATGCAACACTACACAAATATGCCCACAGCACTACAGAAACTTCATGTGTGTCCACTTTGAATGTGCGTGGTGCTAGTGCCAAATATTTGTATTGGCACCAGCGTATTTAATAGTACACAAATACGCCCACAGCACTTAAGAAACTTCATGCGTGTCCACTGGGAATGTGCATGGTGCTAGTGCCAAATTTTGGTCTTAGAACCACCATATCCAACACTACGCAAATACGCCCACAGCACTTCAGAAACTTCATGTGTATCCACTGACAATGTGCGTGGTGCTAGTTCCAAATATTGGTGTTTGAACCACCATATCCAACACTACACAAATACGCCCACACCAGTTCAGAAACTTCATGTGTGTCCACTGGGAATGTGCGTGGTGCTATTGCGAAATATTGGTCTTAACACTAGCATATTTACCACTACACAGATACGCCCACAACACTTCAGAGATTTCATGTGTGTCCACTGGGAATGTGCGTGGTGCTAGTACCAAATATTGGCATTAGCACCAGCTTATCCAACACTACACAAATAGGCCCACAGCTGTTCAGAACTTCATGTGTGCCCACTGGGAATGTGCGTGGTGCTAGTGCCAAATATTGGTCTTAGAAACACCATATCCAACACTACACAAATATACCCACAGCACTACAGAAACTTAATGTGCTTCCACTGGGAATGTGTGTGGTGCTAGTACCTAATATTGGTCTTAGAACAACCATATCCAACACTACACAAATACGCCTACAGCTCTTCAGAAACCTCATGTGTGTCCACTGGAAATGTTCGTGGTGCTAGTGCGAAATATTGATATTAGCACCAGCATATCCAACACTACACAAATACGCCCACAGCAGTTCAGAAACTTCATGTGTGTCCACTGGGAATGTGCGTGGTGCTAGTACCAAATATTGGCATTAGCACCAGCTTATCCAACACTACACAAATACGCCCACAGCAGTTCAGAAACTTCATGTGTGCCCACTGGGAATGTGCGTGGTGCTAGTACCTAATAATGGTCTTAGAACAACCATATCCAACACTACACAAATACGCCTACAGCTCTTCAGAAACCTCATGTGTGTCCACTGGAAATGTACGTGGTGCTAGTGCCAAATATTGATATTAGCACCAGCATATCCAACACTACACAAATACGCCCACAGCAGTTCAGAAACTTCATGTGTGTCCACTGGGAATGTGCGTTGCGCTAGTGCCAAATATTGGTCTTAGAACCACCATATCCAACACTACACAAATATGCCAAAATATTGGTCTAATCACCAGCATATTCAACCATATGCACAAATATGGGCGTATCCAACTCTACACAAATACGCCCACAGCACTTCAGAAACTTCATGTGTATCCACTGACAATGTGCGTGGTGCTAGTGCCAAATATTTGTATTAGCACCAGCATATCCAATAGTACACAAATACGCCCACAGCAATTCAGAAACTTCATGTGTGTCTACTGGGAATGTGCGTGGTGCTGGTGCCAAGTATTGGTATTAGCACCAGCATATTATACACTACACAGATACGCCCACAACACTTCAAAAACTTCGTGTGTGTCCACTGGGAATGTGCGTGGTGCTAGTACCAAATATTGGTCTAATCACCTGCATATTCAACCCTACACAAATACGCCCACAGCACTTCAGAAACTTCATATGTATCCATTGACAATGTGCGTGGTGCTAGTACCAAATATTGGTCTTAGAACAACCATATCCAACACTACACAAATACGCCCACAGCTCTTCAGAAATCTCATGTGTGTCCACTGGAAATGTACGTGGTGCTAGCGCCAAATATTGATATTAGCACCAGCATATCCAACACTACACAAATACGCCCACAACACTTCAGAAACTTCATGTGTGTCCACTGGGATTGTGCGTGGTGCTAGTGCAAAATATTTGTCTAATGACCAGCATATCCATCACTACACAAATACGCCCACAGCAGTTCATAAAACTTAATGTGCTTCCACTGGGAATGTGCGTGGTGCTAATGCCAAATATTGGTCTTAACACCAGCATATTTAACACTACACAGATATGCCCGCAACACTTCAGAAACTTCATGTGTCGGAATGTGCGTGGTGCTAGTATCAAATATTAGTCTTAGAAAAACCATATCCAACAGTTAACAAATATGCCCACAGTACTTCAGAAACTTCATGCGTGTCTACTGGGAATGTGCGTGGTGCTAGTGCCAAATATTGGTATTAGCACCAGCGTATCCCACTCTACACAAATCCGCCCACAGCACTTCAGAAACTTCGTTTGTATCCACTCGGAATGTGCGTGGTGCTAGTACCAAATATTGGTCTTAGAACAACCATATCCAACACTACACAAATACGCCCACAGAACTTCAGAAACCTCATGAGTGTCCACTGTAAATGTACATGGTGCTAGTGCCAAATATTGGCATTAGCACCAGCATATCCAACACTACACAAATACACCCACAGCAGTTCAGAAACTTCATGTGTGTCCACTGGGAATGTGCGTGGTGCTAGTACCAAATAATGGTCTTAGAACCACCATATCCAACACTACACATATACGCTCACAGCAGTTCATAAACTTCATATGTGTCCACTGACAATGTGCGTGGTTTTAGTGCCAAATATTGGTCTTAGAACCGCCATATCCAACACTCCACAAATATGGCCACAGCACTACAGAAACTTCATGTGTGTCCACTTTAAATGTGCGTGGTGCTAGTGCCAAATATTTGTATTGGTACCGGCATATTTAATAGTACACAAATACGCCCACAGCACTTAAGAAACTTCATGCGTGTGCACTGGGAATGTGCATGGTGCTAGTGCCAAATTTTGGTCTTAGAACCACCATATCTAACACTACACAAATATGCCCACAGCAGTTCAGAAACTTCATGTGTGTCCACTGGGAATGTGCGTGGTGCTATTGCGAAATATTGGTCTTAACACTAGCATATTTACCACTACACAGATACGCCCACAACACTTCAGAGATTTCATGTGTGTCCACTGGGAATGTGCGTGGTGCTAGTACCAAATATTGGTCTTAGAACAACCATATCCAACACTACACAAATACGCCCACAGCTCGTCAGAAACTTAATGTGCTTCCACTGGGAATGTGCGTGGTGCTAATGCCAAATATTGGTCTTAACACCAGCATATTTAACACTACACAGATATGCCCGCAACACTTCAGAAACTTCATGTGTCGGAATGTGCGTGGTGCTAGTACCAAATATTGGTATTAGAACAACCATATCCAACAGTGCACAAATACGCCCACAGTACTACAGAAACTTCATGCGTGTCTACTGGGAATGTGTGTGGTGCTAGTGCCAATATTGGTATTAGCACCAGCGTATCCAACACTACACAAATACGCCCACAGCAGTTCAGAAACTTCATGTGTGTCCACTTTGAATGTGCGTGGTGCTAGTGCCAAATATTGATATTAGCACCAGCATATCCAATAGTACTCAAATACGCCCACAGCACTTGAGAAACTTCATGTGTATCCACTGACAATGTGCGTGGTGCTAGTACCAAATATTGGTCTTAGAACAACCATATCCACCACTACACAAATACACCCACAGCTCGTCGGAAACCTCATGTGTGTCCACTGGGAATGTGCGTGGTGCTAGTGCTAAATATTGGCATTAGCACCAGCATATCCAACACTACACAAATCCGCCCACAGTACTTCAGAAACTTCATGTGTGTCCACTGGGAATGTGCGTGGTGCTAGTACCAAATATTGGTCTTAGAACAACCATATCCACCACTACACAAATACACCCACAGCTCGTCGGAAACCTCATGTGTGTCCACTGGGAATGTGCGTGGTGCTAGTACCAAATATTGGCATTAGCACCAGCTTATCCAACACTACACAAATACACCCGCAGCAGTTCAGAAACTTCATGTGTGCCCACTGGGAATGTGCGTGGTGCTAGTGCCAAATATTGATATTAGCACCAGCATATCCAACACTACACAAATACGCCCACAGCAGTTCAGAAACTTCATGTGTGTCCACTGGGAATGTGTGTGGTGCTGGTGCCAAATATTGGTCTTAGAACCACCATATCCAACACTACACAAATATGCCAAAATATTGGTCTAATCACCAGCATATTCAACCATATACACAAATATGGGCGTATCCAACTCTACACAAATACGCCCACAGCACTTCAGAAACTTCATGTGTATCCACTGACAATGTGCGTGGTGCTAGTACCAAATATTGATCTTAGAACAACCATATCCAACACTACACAAATACGCCCACAGCTCTTCAGAAATCTCATGTGTGTCCACTGGAAATGTACGTGGTGTTAGTGCCAAATATTGATATTTGCACCAGCATATCCAACACTACACAAGTACGCCCACAGCAGTTCAGAAACTTCATGTGTGTCCACTGGGAATGTGCGTGGTGCTAGTACCAAATATTAGTCTTATAACCACCATATCCAACAGTACACAAATACGCCCACAGTACTTCAGAAACTTCATGCGTGTCTACTGGGAATGTGCGTGGTGCTAGTGCCAAATATTTGTATTAGCACCAGCATATCCAATAGTACACAAATACGCCCACAGCAATTCAGAAACTTCATGTGTGTCCACTGGGAATGTGCGTGGTGCTGGTGCCAAGTATTGGTATTAGCACCAGCATATTATACACTACACAGATACGCCCACACGACTTCAAAAACTTCATGTGTGTCCACTGGGAATGTGCGTGGTGCTAGTACCAAATATTGGTCTAATCACCTGCATATTCAACCCTACACAAATACGCCCACAGCACTTCAGAAACTTCATATGTATCCATTGACAATGTGTGTGGTGCTAGTACCAAATATTGGTCTTAGAACAACCATATCCAACACTACACAATTACGCCCACAGCTCTTCAGAAATCTCATGTGTGTCCACTGGAAATGTACGTGGTGCTAGTGCCAAATATTGATATTAGCACCAGCATATCCAACACTACACAAATACGCCCACAACACTTCAGAAACTTCATGTGTGTCCACTGGGAATGTGCGTGGTGCTAGTGCAAAATATTGGTCTAATCACCAGCATATCCAACACTACACAAATACGCCCACAGCAGTTCATAAACTTAATGTGCTTCCACTGGGAATGTGCGTGGTGCTAATGCCAAATATTGGTCTTAACACCAGCATATTTAACACTACACAGATATGCCCGCAACACTTCAGAAACTTCTTGTGTCGGAATGTGCGTGGTGCTAGTATCAAATATTAGTCTTAGAAAAACCATATCCAACAGTTCACAAATATGCCCACAGTACTTCAGAAACTTCATGCGTGTCTACTGGGAATGTGCGTGGTGCTAGTGCCAAATATTGGTATTAGCACCAGCGTATCCAACTCTACACAAATACGCCCACAGCACTTCAGAAACTTCATGTGTATCCACTAGGAATGTGCGTGGTGCTAGTACCAAATATTGGTCTTAGAACAACCATATCCAACACTACACAAATACGCCCACAGCACTTCAGAAACCTCATGAGTGTCCACTGTAAATGTACATGGTGCTAGTGCCAAATATTGGCATTAGCACCAGCATATCCAACACTACACAAATACACCCACAGCAGTTCAGAAACTTCATGTGTGTCCACTGGGAATGTGCGTGGTGCTAGTACCAAATATTGGTCTTAGAACCACCATATCCAACACTACACAAATACGCCCACAGCACTTCAGAAACTTCATGTGTGTCCACTGGGAATGTGCGTGGTGCTAGTACCAAATGTTGGTCTTAGAACCACCATATCCAACGCTACACACATATGCCCACAGCACTTCAGAAACTTAAAGTGCTTCCACTGGGAATGTGAGTGGTGCTAGTACCAAATATTGGTCTTAGAACCACCATATCCAACACTACACATATACGCTCACAGCAGTTCATAAACTTCATATGTGTCCACTGACAATGTGCGTGGTTTTAGTGCCAAATATTGGTCTTAGAACCGCCATATCCAACACTCCACAAATATGGCCACAGCACTACAGAAACTTCATGTGTGTCCACTTTAATGTGCGTGGTGCTAGTGCCAAATATTTGTATTGGCACCGGCATATTTAATAGTACACAAATACGCCCACAGCACTTAAGAAACTTCATGCGTTTGCACTGGGAATGTGCATGGTGCTAGTACCAAATATTGGTCTTAGAACAACCATATCCAACACTACACAAATATGCCCACAGCAGTTCAGAAACTTCATGTGTGTCCACTGGGAATATGCGTGGTGCTATTGCGAAATATTGGTCTTAACACTAGCATATTTACCACTACACAGATACGCCCACAACACTTCAGAGATTTCATGTGTGTCCACTGGGAATGTGCGTGGTGCTAGTACCAAATATTGGTCTTAGAACAACCATATCCAGCACTACACAAATACGCCCACAGCTCGTCAGAAACTTAATGTGCTTCCACTGGGAATGTGCGTGGTGCTAATGCCAAATATTGGTCTTAACACTAGCATATTTAACACTACACAGATATGCCCGCAACACTTCAGAAACTTCATGTGTCGGAATGTGCGTGGTGCTAGTACCAAATATTGGTATTAGAACCACCATATCCAACTGTGCACAAATACGCCCACAGTACTACAGAAACTTCATGCGTGTCTACTGGGAATGTGTGTGGTGCTAGTGCCAATATTGGTATTAGCACCAGCGTATCCAACACTACACAAATACGCCCACAGCAGTTCATAAAACTTAATGTGCTTCCACTGGGAATGTGCGTGGTGCTAATGCCAAATATTGGTCTTAACACCAGCATATTTAACACTACACAGATATGCCCGCAACACTTCAGAAACTTCATGTGTCGGAATGTGCGTGGTGCTAGTATCAAATATTAGTCTTAGAAAAACCATATCCAACAGTTAACAAATATGCCCACAGTACTTCAGAAACTTCATGCGTGTCTACTGGGAATGTGCGTGGTGCTAGTGCCAAATATTGGTATTAGCACCAGCGTATCCAACTCTACACAAATCCGCCCACAGCACTTCAGAAACTTCGTTTGTATCCACTCGGAATGTGCGTGGTGCTAGTACCAAATATTGGTCTTAGAACAACCATATCCAACACTACACAAATACGCCCACAGAACTTCAGAAACCTCATGAGTGTCCACTGTAAATGTACATGGTGCTAGTGCCAAATATTGGCATTAGCACCAGCATATCCAACACTACACAAATACACCCACAGTAGTTCAGAAACTTCATGTGTGTCCACTGGGAATGTGCGTGGTGCTAGTACCAAATATTGGTCTTAGAACAACCATGTCCAACACTACACATATACGCTCACAGCAGTTCATAAACTTCATATGTGTCCACTGACAATATGCGTGGTTTTAGTGCCAAATATTGGTCTTAGAACCGCCATATCCAACACTCCACAAATATGGCCACAGCACTACAGAAACTTCATGTGTGTCCACTTTAAATGTGCGTGGTGCTAGTGCCAAATATTTATATTGGCACCGGCATATTTAATAGTACACAAATACGCCCACAGCACTTAAGAAACTTCATGCGTGTGCACTGGGAATGTGCATGGTGCTAGTGCCAAATTTTGGTCTTAGAACCACCATATCTAACACTACACAAATATGCCCACAGCAGTTCAGAAACTTCATGTGTGTCCACTGGGAATGTGCGTGGTGCTATTGCGAAATATTGGTCTTAACACTAGCATATTTACCACTACACAGATACGCCCACAACACTTCAGAGATTTCATGTGTGTCCACTGGGAATGTGCGTGGTGCTAGTACCAAATATTGGTCTTAGAACAACCATATCCAACACTACACAAATACGCCCACAGCTCGTCAGAAACTTAATGTGCTTCCACTGGGAATGTGCGTGGTGCTAATGCCAAATATTGGTCTTAACACCAGCATATTTAACACTACACAGATATGCCCGCAACACTTCAGAAACTTCATGTGTCGGAATGTGCGTGGTGCTAGTACCAAATATTGGTATTAGAACAACCATATCCAACAGTGCACAAATACGCCCACAGTACTACAGAAACTTCATGCGTGTCTACTGGGAATGTGTGTGGTGCTAGTGCCAATATTGGTATTAGCACCAGCGTATCCAACACTACACAAATACGCCCACAGCACTTCAGAAACTTCATGTGTGTCCACTTTGAATGTGCGTGGTGCTAGTGCCAAATATTGATATTAGCACCAGCATATCCAATAGTACTCAAATACGCCCACAGCACTTGAGAAACTTCATGTGTATCCACTGACAATGTGCGTGGTGCTAGTACGAAATATTGGTCTTAGAACAACCATATCCACCACTACACAAATACACCCACAGCTCGTCGGAAACCTCATGTGTGTCCACTGGGAATGTGCGTGGTGCTAGTGCTAAATATTGGCATTAGCACCAGCATATCCAACACTACACAAATCCGCCCACAGTACTTCAGAAACTTCATGTGTGTCCACTGGGAATGTGCGTGGTGCTAGTACCAAATATTGGTCTTAGAACAACCATATCCACCACTACACAAATACACCCACAGCTCGTCGGAAACCTCATGTGTGTCCACTGGGAATGTGCGTGGTGCTAGTGCCAAATATTGGCATTAGCACCAGCTTATCCAACACTACACAAATACACCCACAGCAGTTCAGAAACTTCATGTGTGCCCACTGGGAATGTGCGTGGTGCTAGTGCCAAATATTGATATTAGCACAAGCATATCCAACACTACACAAATACGCCCACAGCAGTTCAGAAACTTCATGTGTGTCCACTGGGAATGTGTGTGGTGCTGGTGCCAAATATTGGTCTTAGAACCACCATATCCAACACTACACAAATATGCCAAAATATTGGTCTAATCACCAGCATATTCAACCATATACACAAATATGGGCGTATCCAACTCTACACAAATACGCCCACAGCACTTCAGAAACTTCATGTGTATCCACTGACAATGTGCGTGGTGCTAGTACCAAATATTGATCTTAGAACAACCATATCCAACACTACACAAATACGCCCACAGCTCTTCAGAAATCTCATGTGTGTCCACTGGAAATGTACGTGGTGTTAGTGCCAAATATTGATATTTGCACCAGCATATCCAACACTACACAAGTACGCCCACAGCAGTTCAGAAACTTCATGTGTGTCCACTGGGAATGTGCGTGGTGCTAGTACCAAATATTAGTCTTATAACCACCATATCCAACAGTACACAAGTACGCCCACAGTACTTCAGAAACTTCATGCGTGTCTACTGGGAATGTGCGTGGTGCTAGTGCCAAATATTTGTATTAGCACCAGCATATCCAATAGTACACAAATACGCCCACAGCAATTCAGAAACTTCATGTGTGTCCACTGGGAATGTGCGTGGTTTTAGTGCCAAGTATTGGTATTAGCACCAGCATATTATACACTACACAGATACGCCCACACGACTTCAAAAACTTCATGTGTATCCACTGGGAATGTGCGTGGTGCTAGTACCAAATATTGGTCTAATCACCTGCATATTCAACCCTACACAAATACGCCCACAGCACTTCAGAAACTTCATATGTATCCATTGACAATGTGCGTGGTGCTAGTACCAAATATTGGTCTTAGAACAACCATATCCAACACTACACAAATATGCCCACAGCAGTTCAGAAACTTCATGTGTGTCCACTGGGAATATGCGTGGTGCTATTGCGAAATATTGGTCTTAACACTAGCATATTTACCACTACACAGATACGCCCACAACACTTCAGAGATTTCATGTGTGTCCACTGGGAATGTGCGTGGTGCTAGTACCAAATATTGGTCTTAGAACAACCATATCCAACACTACACAAATATGCCAAAATATTGGTCTAATCACCAGCATATTCAACCATATACACAAATATGGGCGTATCCAACTCTACACAAATACGCCCACAGCACTTCAGAAACTTCATGTGTATCCACTGACAATGTGCGTGGTGCTAGTACCAAATATTGATCTTAGAACAACCATATCCAACACTACACAAATACGCCCACAGCTCTTCAGAAATCTCATGTGTGTCCACTGGAAATGTACGTGGTGTTAGTGCCAAATATTGATATTTGCACCAGCATATCCAACACTACACAAGTACGCCCACAGCAGTTCAGAAACTTCATGTGTGTCCACTGGGAATGTGCGTGGTGCTAGTACCAAATATTAGTCTTATAACCACCATATCCAACAGTACACAAGTACGCCCACAGTACTTCAGAAACTTCATGCGTGTCTACTGGGAATGTGCGTGGTGCTAGTGCCAAATATTTGTATTAGCACCAGCATATCCAATAGTACACAAATACGCCCACAGCAATTCAGAAACTTCATGTGTGTCCACTGGGAATGTGCGTGGTTTTAGTGCCAAGTATTGGTATTAGCACCAGCATATTATACACTACACAGATACGCCCACACGACTTCAAAAACTTCATGTGTATCCACTGGGAATGTGCGTGGTGCTAGTACCAAATATTGGTCTAATCACCTGCATATTCAACCCTACACAAATACGCCCACAGCACTTCAGAAACTTCATATGTATCCATTGACAATGTGCGTGGTGCTAGTACCAAATATTGGTCTTAGAACAACCATATCCAACACTACACAAATATGCCCACAGCAGTTCAGAAACTTCATGTGTGTCCACTGGGAATATGCGTGGTGCTATTGCGAAATATTGGTCTTAACACTAGCATATTTACCACTACACAGATACGCCCACAACACTTCAGAGATTTCATGTGTGTCCACTGGGAATGTGCGTGGTGCTAGTACCAAATATTGGTCTTAGAACAACCATATCCAACACTACACAAATACGCCCACAGCTCGTCAGAAACTTAATGTGCTTCCACTGGGAATGTGCGTGGTGCTAATGCCAAATATTGGTCTTAACACCAGCATATTTAACACTACACAGATATGCCCGCAACACTTCAGAAACTTCATGTGTCGGAATGTGCGTGGTGCTAGTACCAAATATTGGTATTAGAACCACCATATCCAACTGTGCACAAATACGCCCACAGTACTACAGAAACTTCATGCGTGTCTACTGGGAATGTGTGTGGTGCTAGTGCCAATATTGGTATTAGCACCAGCGTATCCAACACTACACAAATACGCCCACAGCACTTCAGAAACTTCATGTGTGTCCACTTTGAATGTGCGTTGTGCTAGTGCCAAATATTGATATTAGCACCAGCATATCCAATAGTACACAAATACGCCCACAGCACTTCAGAAACTTCATGCGTGTCCACTGGGAATGTGCATGGTGCTAGTGCCAAATATTGGTCTTAGAACCACCATATCCAACACTACACAAATACGCCCACAGCACTTGAGAAACTTCATGTGTATCCACTGACAATGTGCGTGGTGCTAGTACCAAATATTGGTCTTAGAACAACCATATCCACCACTACACAAATACACCCACAGCTCGTCGGAAACCTCATGTGTGTCCACTGGGAATGTGCGTGGTGCTAGTGCTAAATATTGGCATTAGCACCAGCATATCCAACACTACACAAATACGCCCACAGTACTTCAGAAACTTCATGTGTGTCCACTGGGAATGTGCGTGGTGCTAGTACCAAATATTGGTCTTAGAACAACCATATCCACCACTACACAAATACACCCACAGCTCGTCGGAAACCTCATGTGTGTCCACTGGGAATGTGCGTGGTGCTAGTGCCAAATATTGGCATTAGCACCAGCTTATCCAACACTACACAAATACGCCCACAGCAGTTCAGAAACTTCATGTGTGTCCACTGGGAATATGCGTGGTGCTATTGCGAAATATTGGTCTTAACACTAGCATATTTACCACTACACAGATACGCCCACAACACTTCAGAGATTTCATGTGTGTCCACTGGGAATGTGCGTGGTGCTAGTACCAAATATTGGTCTTAGAACAACCATATCCAACACTACACAAATACGCCCACAGCTCGTCAGAAACTTAATGTGCTTCCACTGGGAATGTGCGTGGTGCTAATGCCAAATATTGGTCTTAACACCAGCATATTTAACACTACACAGATATGCCCGCAACACTTCAGAAACTTCATGTGTCGGAATGTGCGTGGTGCTAGTACCAAATATTGGTATTAGAACCACTATATCCAACAGTGCACAAATACGCCCACATTACTACAGAAACTTCATGCGTGTCTACTGGGAATGTGTGTGGTGCTAGTGCCAATATTGGTATTAGCAACAGCGTATCCAACACTACACAAATACGCCCACAGCACTTCAGAAACTTCATGTGTGTCCACTTTGAATGTGCGTGGTGCTAGTGCCAAATATTGATATTAGCACCAGCATATCCAATAGTACACAAATACGGCCATAGCACTTCAGAAACTTCATGCGTGTCCACTGGGAATGTGCATGGTGCTAGTGCCAAATATTGGTCTTAGAACCACCATATCCAACACTACACAAATACGCCCACAGCACATCAGAAACTTCATGTGTATCCACTGACAATGTGCGTGGTGCTAGTACCAAATATTGGTCTTAGAATAACCATATCCACCACTACAGAAATACACCCACAGCTCGTCGGAAACCTCATGTGTGTCCACTGGGAATGTGCGTGGTGCTAGTGCTAAATATTGGCATGAGCACCAGTATATCCAACACTACACAAATACACCCACAGCAGTTCAGAAACTTCATGTGTGTCCACTGGGAATGTGCGTGGTGCTAGTACCAAATATTGGTCTTAGAACCACCATATCCAACACTACACATATACGCTCACAGCAGTTCATAAACTTTATATGTGTCCACTGGCAATGTGCGTGGTTTTAGTGCCAAATACTGGTCTTACAACCGCCATATCCAACACTCCACAAATATGGCCACAGCACTACAGAAACTTCATGTGTGTCCACTTTGAATGTGCGTGGTGCTAGTGCCAAATATTTGTATTGGCACCGGCATATTTAATAGTATACAAATACGCCCACAGCACTTAAGAAACTTCATGCGTGTGCACTGGGAATGTGCATGGTGCTAGTGCCAAATTTTGGTCTTAGAACCACCATATCTAACACTACACAAATATGCCCCCAGCAGTTCAGAAACTTCATGTGTGTCCACTGGGAATATGCGTGGTGCTATTGCGAAATATTGGTCTTAACACTAGCATATTTACCACTACACAGATACGCCCACAACACTTCAGAGATTTCATGTGTGTCCACTGGGAATGTGCGTGGTGCTAGTACCAAATATTGGTCTTAGAACAACCATATCCAACACTACACAAATACGCCCACAGCTCGTCAGAAACTTAATGTGCTTCCACTGGGAATGTGCGTGGTGCTAATGCCAAATATTGGTCTTAACACCAGCATATTTAACACTACACAGATATGCCCGCAACACTTCAGAAACTTCATGTGTCGGAATGTGCGTGGTGCTAGTACCAAATTTTGGTATTAGAACCACCATATCGAACACTACACAAATATGCCAAAATATTGGTCTAATCACCAGCATATTCAACCATATACACAAATATGGGCGTATCCAACTCTACACAAATACGCCCACAGCACTTCAGAAACTTCATGTGTATCCACTGACAATGTGCGTGGTGCTAGTACCAAATATTGATCTTAGAACAACCATATCCAACACTACACAAATACGCCCACAGCTCTTCAGAAATCTCATGTGTGTCCACTGGAAATGTACGTGGTGTTAGTGCCAAATATTGATATTTGCACCACCATATCCAACACTACACAAGTACGCCCACAGCAGTTCAGAAACTTCATGTGTGTCCACTGGGAATGTGCGTGGTGCTAGTACCAAATATTAGTCTTATAACCACCATATCCAACAGTACACAAATACGCCCACAGTACTTCAGAAACTTCATGCGTGTCTACTGGGAATGTGCGTGGTGCTAGAGCCAAATATTTGTATTAGCACCAGCATATCCAATAGTACACAAATACGCCCACAGCAATTCAGAAACTTCATGTGTGTCCACTGGGAATGTGCGTGGTGCTGGTGCCAAGTATTGGTATTAGCACCAGCATATTATACACTACACAGATACGCCCAGAACACTTCAAAAACTTCATGTGTATCCACTGGGAATGTGCGTGGTGCTAGTACCAAATATTGGTCTAATCACCTGCATATTCAACCCTACACAAATACGCCCACAGCACTTCAGAAACTTCATATGTATCCATTGACAATGTGCGTGGTGCTAGTACCAAATATTGGTCTTAGAACAACCATATCCAACACTACACAAATACGCCCACAGCTGTTCAGAAATCTCATGTGTGTCCACTGGAAATGTACGTGGTGCTAGTGCCAAATATTGATATTAGCACCAGCATATCCAACACTACACAAATACGCCCACAGCAGTTCATAAAATTAATGTGCTTCCACTGGGAATGTGCGTGGTGCTAATGCCAAATATTGGTCTTAACACCAGCATATTTAACACTACACAGATATGCCCGCAACACTTCAGAAACTTCATGTGTCGGAATGTGCGTGGTGCTAGTATCAAATATTAGTCTTAGAAAAACCATATCCAACAGTTCACAAATATGCCCACAGTACTTCAGAAACTTCATGCGTGTCTACTGGGAATGTGCGTGGTGCTAGTGCCAAATATTGGTATTAGCACCAGCGTATCCAACTCTACACAAATACGCCCACAGCACTTCAGAAACTTCATGTGTATCCACTAGGAATGTGCGTGGTGCTAGTACCAAATATTGGTCTTAGAACAACCATATCCAACACTACACAAATACGCCCACAGCACTTCAGAAACCTCATGAGTGTCCACTGTAAATGTACATGGTGCTAGTGCCAAATATTGGCATTAGCACCAGCATATCCAACACTACACAAATACACCCACAGCACTTCAGAAACTTCATGTGTGTCCACTGGGAATGTGCGTGGTGCTAGTACCAAATATTGGTCTTAGAACCACCATATCCAACACTACACAAATACGCCCACAGCACTTCAGAAACTTCATGTGTGTCCACTGGGAATGTGCGTGGTGCTAGTACCAAATGTTGGTCTTAGAACCACCATATCCAACGCTACACAAATATGCGCACAGCACTTCAGAAACTTAATGTGCTTCCACTGGGAATGTGCGTGGTGCTAGTACCAAATATTGGTCTTAGAACCACCATATCCAACACTACACATATACGCTCACAGCAGTTCATAAACTTCATATGTGTCCACTGGCAATGTGCGTGGTTTTAGTGCCAAATATTGGTCTTAGAACCGCCATATCCAACACTCCACAAATATGGCCACAGCACTACAGAAACTTCATGTGTGTCCACTTTGAATGTGCGTGGTGCTAGTGCCAAATATTTGTATTGGCACCGGCATATTTAATAGTACACAAATACGCCCACAGCACTTAAGAAACTTCATGCGTGTGCACTGGGAATGTGCATGGTGCTAGTACCAAATATTGGTCTTAGAACAACCATATCCAACACTACACAAATATGCCCACAGCAGTTCAGAAACTTCATGTGTGTCCACTGGGAATATGCGTGGTGCTATTGCGAAATATTGGTCTTAACACTAGCATATTTACCACTACACAGATACGCCCACAACACTTCAGAGATTTCATGTGTGTCCACTGGGAATGTGCGTGGTGCTAGTACCAAATATTGGTCTTAGAACAACCATATCCAACACTACACAAATACGCCCACAGCTCTTCAGAAATCTCATGTGTGTCCACTGGAAATGTACGTGGTGCTAGTACCAAATATTGATATTAGCACCAGCATATCCAACACTACACAAATACGCCCACAACACTTCAGAAACTTCATGTGTGTCCACTGGGAATGTGCGTGGTGCTAGTGCAAAATATTGGTCTAATCACCAGCATATCCAACACTACACAAATACGCCCACAGCAGTTCATAAACTTAATGTGCTTCCACTGGGAATGTGCGTGGTGCTAATGCCAAATATTGGTCTTAACACCAGCATATTTAACACTACACAGATATGCCCGCAACACTTCAGAAACTTCATGTGTCGGAATGTGCGTGGTGCTAGTATCAAATATTAGTCTTAGAAAAACCATATCCAACAGTTCACAAATATGCCCACAGTACTTCAGAAACTTCATGCGTGTCTACTGGGAATGTGTGTGGTGCTAGTGCCAAATATTGGTATTAGCACCAGCGTATCCAACTCTACACAAATACGCCCACAGCACTTCAGAAACTTCATGTGTATCCACTAGGAATGTGCGTGGTGCTAGTACCAAATATTGGTCTTAGAACAACCATATCCAACACTACACAAATACGCCCACAGTACTTCAGAAACCTCATGAGTGTCCACTGTAAATGTACATGGTGCTAGTGCCAAATATTGGCATTAGCACCAGCATATCCAACACTACACAAATACACCCACAGCACTTCAGAAACTTCATGTGTGTCCACTGGGAATGTGCGTGGTGCTAGTACCAAATATTGGTCTTAGAACCACCATATCCAACACTACACAAATACGCCCACAGCACTTCAGAAACTTCATGTGTGTCCACTGGGAATGTGCGTGGTGCTAGTACCAAATGTTGGTCTTAGAACCACCATATCCAACGCTACACAAATATGCCCACAGCACTTCAGAAACTTAATGTGCTTCCACTGGGAATGTGCGTTGTGCTAGTACCAAATATTGGTCTTAGAACCACCATATCCAACACTACACATATACGCTCACAGCAGTTCATAAACGTCATATGTGTCCACTGGCAATGTGCGTGGTTTTAGTGCCAAATATTGGTCTTAGAACCGCCATATCCAACACTCCACAAATATGGCCACAGCACTACAGAAACTTCATGTGTGTCCACTTTGAATGTGCGTGGTGCTAGTGCCAAATATTTGTATTGGCACCGGCATATTTAATAGTACACAAATACGCCCACAGCACTTAAGAAACTTCATGCGTGTGCACTGGTAATGTGCATGGTGCTAGTACCAAATATTGGTCTGAGAACAACCATATCCAACACTACACAAATATGCCCACAGCAGTTCAGAAACTTCATGTGTGTCCACTGGGAATATGCGTGGTGCTATTGCGAAATATTGGTCTTAACACTAGCATATTTACCACTACACAGATACGCCCACAACACTTCAGAGATTTCATGTGTGTCCACTGGGAATGTGCGTGGTGCTAGTACCAAATGTTGGTCTTAGAACAACCATATCCAACGCTACACAAATACGCCCACAGCTCGTCAGAAACTTAATGTGCTTCCACTGGGAATGTGCGTGGTGCTAATGCCAAATATTGGTCTTAACACCAGCATATTTAACACTACACAGATATGCCCGCAACACTTCAGAAACTTCATGTGTCGGAATGTGCGTGGTGCTAGTACCAAATATTGGTATTAGAACCACCATATCCAACAGTGCACAAATACGCCCACAGTACTACAGAAACTTCATGCGTGTCTACTGGGAATGTGTGTGGTGCTAGTGCCAATATTGGTATTAGCACCAGCGTATCCAACACTACACAAATACGCCCACAGCAGTTCAGAAACTTCATGTGTGTCCACTTTGAATGTGCGTGGTGCTAGTGCCAAATATTGATATTAGCACCAGCATATCCAATAGTACACAAATACGCCCACAGCACTTCAGAAACTTCATGCGTGTCCACTGGGAATGTGCATGGTGCTAGTGCCAAATATTGGTCTTAGAACCACCATATCCAACACTACACAAATACGCCCACAGCACTTGAGAAACTTCATGTGTATCCACTGACAATGTGCGTGGTGCTAGTACCAAATATTGGTCTTAGAACAACCATATCCACCACTACACAAATACACCCACAGCTCGTCGGAAACCTCATGTGTGTCCACTGGGAATGTGCGTGGTGCTAGTGCTAAATATTGGCATTAGCACCAGCATATCCAACACTACACAAATACGCCCACAGTACTTCAGAAACTTCATGTGTGTCCACTGGGAATGTGCGTGGTGCTAGTACCAAATATTGGTCTTAGAACAACCATATCCACCACTACACAAATACACCCACAGCTCGTCGGAAACCTCATGTGTGTCCACTGGGAATGTGCGTGGTGCTAGTGCCAAATATTTGCATTAGCACCAGCTTATCCAACACTACACAAATACGCCCACAGCAGTTCAGAAACTTCATGTGTGCCCACTGGGAATGTGCGTGGTGCTAGTGCCAAATATTGATATTAGCACCAGCATATCCAACACTACACAAATACGCCCACAGCAGTTCAGAAACTTCATGTGTGTCCACTGGGAATGTGCGTGGTGCTAGTGCCAAATATTGGTGTTAGAACCACCATATCCAATACTACACAAATATGCCAAAATATTGGTCTAATCACCAGCATATTCAACCATATACGCAAATATGGGCGTATCCAACTCTACACAAATACGCCCACAGCACTTCAGAAACTTCATGTGTGTCCACTGGGAATGTGCGTGGTGCTGGTGCCAAGTATTGGTATTAGCACCAGCATATTATACACTACACAGATACGCCCACAACACTTCAAAAACTTCATGTGTGTCCACTGGGAATGTGCGTGGTGCTAGTACCAAATATTGGTCTAATCACCTGCATATTCAACCCTACACAAATACGCCCACAGCACTTCAGAAACTTCATATGTATCCATTGACAATGTGCGTGGTGCTAGTACCAAATATTGGTCTTAGAACAACCATATCCAACACTACACAAATACGCCCACAGCACTTCAGAAACTTCATGTGTGTCCACTTTGAATGTGCGTGGTGTTAGTGCCAAATATTGATATTAGCACCAGCATATCCAGTAGTACACAAATACGCCCACAGCACTTCAGAAGCTTCATGCGTGTCCACTGGGAATGTGCATGGTGCTAGTGCCAAATATTGGTTTTAGAACCACCATATCCAACACTACACAAATACGCCCACAGCACTTGAGAAACTTCATGTGTATCCACTGACAATGTGCGTGGTGCTAGTACCAAATATTGGTCTTAGAACAACCATATCCACCACTACACAAATACACCCACAGCTCGTCGGAAACCTCATGTGTGTCCACTGGGAATGTGCGTGGTGCTAGTGCTAAATATTGGCATTAGCACCAGCATATCCAACACTACACAAATACGCCCACAGTACTTCAGAAACTTCATGTGTGTCCACTGGGAATGTGCGTGGTGCTAGTACCAAATATTGGTCTTAGAACAACCATATCCACCACTACACAAATACACCCACAGCTCGTCGGAAACCTCATGTGTGTCCACTGGGAATGTGCGTGGTGCTAGTTCCAAATATTGGCATTAGCACCAGCTTATCCAACACTACACAAATACGCCCACAGCACTTCAGAAACTTCATGTGTGCCCACTGGGAATGTGCGTGGTGCTAGTGCCAAATATTGGTCTTAGAACCACCATATCCAACACTCCACAAATATACCCACAGCACTACAGAAACTTAATGTGCTTCCACTGGGAATGTGCGTGGTGCTAGTACCTAATATTGGTCTTAGAACAACCATGTCCAACCCTACACAAATACGCCTACAGCTCTTCAGAAACCTCATGTGTGTCCACTGGAAATGTACGTGGTGCTAGTGCCAAATATTGATATTAGCACCAGCATATCCAACACTACACAAATACGCCCACAGCAGTTCAGAAACTTCATGTGTGTCCACTGGGAATGTGCGTGGTGCTAGTGCCAAATATTGGTCTTAGAACCACCATATCCAACACTACACAAATATGCCCACAGCACTACAGAAACTTAATGTGCTTCCACTGGGAATGTGCATGGTGCTAGTACCTAATATTGGTCTTAGAACAACCATATCCAACACTATACAAATACGCCTACAGCTCTTCAGAAACCTCATGTGTGTCCACTGGGAATGTACGTGGTGCTAGTGCCAAATATTGATATTAGCACCAGCATATCCAACACTACACAAATACGCCCACAGCAGTTCAGAAACTTCATGTGTGTCCACTGGGAATGCGCGTGGTGCTAGTGCCAAATATTGGTCTTAGAACCACCATATCCAACACTACACAAATATGCCCACAGCTATCTGTTCATAAACTTCATGTGTGTCCACTGGGAATGTGCGTGGTTTTAGTGCCAAATATTGGTCTTAGAACCACCATATCCAACGCTACACAAATATGGCCACAGCACTACAGAAACTTAATGTGCTTCCACTGGGAATGTGCGTGGTGCTAATGCCAAATATTGGTCTTAACACCAGCATATTTAACACTACACAGATTTACTTTGACTATGTATATAATTAATGATATGCGCATATTTAAATATTAATTATAACTGAGACATCAAATTTCTCCATGTGTGACTTCTTTTTCAATAAAAACCCAATGTACGTTTGTAGGTATTGTATTGTGCTTCATATTAAAAACATTCATTCCATTCCACTGATAATGTGTGAGGTGAAGTCTTTTATGGGAGTATTTCACGCATGTGTATTATATTGACTCGTATTCAAGTTTGAAGCAAGGTTCTCAAAAAATTGCCTCCGCTTAATTGTAGAGGATTATAAGTAGTTTTCTAATATTAATAGAATAACTAAAAGTTTACAATGACTTCGGACTTTTCTTATAAAGTTTGCATTCTTGTGGTTTCTTGAGAATGTTGTCCATTGCGCAATCAGGAGTTACCATGGTAACCATTTTGTCGTAAAATTTGAAAATATAACCTATTTTGCATCCTTGTGTAAAATTTCAGGGTTATACACCCTACCAAATTTGAATTTGACCCATTCAAAAATTCCCCCCATTACAACCCACAGTGGCCATTTCAACACAAACGCACTATACCTCTAGCTGATAATAAGTACTAATTTTGTGTCCCCTTTGAGGTATGTGTTGAGCAAGTTCTACTGTATATGTACACAGTCATGCATACATACATGCATGATGTAGAGAGGAACCACTCAATCTGGTATAATAATATAATTATATATAAAATTGCCAGAAAATTGTTAATAATATAACAATAATACGATTATGATTATTATTATATATAATGAAAATTTTAATGATGATGATGATGGGATATTGTTATGATTATACTAGGCTAGGCTAGTACAGACTAGTATTAAGTACAGTAACTGTATAATACTCAACAAGTCTTAGAGTTAAACTTCATAGACTGAAGAGGTGTACACTCTTGCAGACACAAATGCTAGATTTGGCACGTAATCCTGCATTTGATCTGCATGTCATCACAAACGTCCTAGTGAGGTGGGGTCAGGAGAAGATCACTTTCACTTGACTTGGTCTCTGGTTTGAGTGAATCACAAGAGCTTTTCAATTCTTCCTGGGATTCACTTGAATTGCTGGCAATGAGTTGCCTCTTACGGTGGAGCCGACCAAGCTTTCTTCTTCTGCTACAAGTACACACAGTAGTGGAGAAGGATAATACACATTGAAATCATGTAAATTCAGTGCTGTTTGTGATATGTGTATGTATGCATGCTATAAATGAAATAATACTATCAAACATTAATGTATTTATTTTTACAGTAACAGTACTGTAACGTCATTATATTGAGGCCCATTATTGTATGAAATATTAACTTAAGTTATTACTATATTATATCAATTTAAATTAATTTTATAGTACGTGCATTGTAACAGATATAGTAGTAGAATGGATGTAATACTAAGTACTAGCCTTTGTTATTAATAACATTGCAACATTGCATAAATGCATTGCCACCATACTTCATGAGAATCCGCAGTCCAGCTCTCAGGACTATGTAGTTGTTTGTGTGCAGATAGTATATTTGAGAGATGAATGATGATGAACTTGTGTATATGACTATAATATCAGACACTGTTGTATAAACACTATAGCTATACTAAATAGCTGATATATATAATTTAAGTATTAATAGTATCATTATTATTGCCATGCACTTTGGTATGTGTATACACAATTATACAAAATGAATTCAAAATATGTCAAAATAATAATTTTACTACTATTATTATTATTAATTACAACTATAATTATGTGTACCCATTTCCAGGGTAACCACACAAGGGTAAAAGTCATAACCAGAGTATAACAGTTATTGTAATAAGAGGCAACTAGGCTTCTTCTTACAGTAACTGTTATACACTGGACCAACTGTGCCTATAGTAACTGTTACCTGGGTGCTTGCCCCTACTGGGTAAAGGTTAATAATCAGTTTGTCACCATAAGAAATCATTACAACAGTTTTCCCACCTATCACAAGGCCCAGGGGCAGGGTATATATCGCTTAAAATATAATAGCATTCAGCCGTTCGAGTGTTATACACACTTGCCCTTGGGCATTGCATGCATGTATGTACATAATAGACGAATGGCTGAATGCCATTGTACAACTAATACATAATACCGGTACTTACTAGGTGCACTGGTATACGGTAATATATGTTTATATATAATACATACCGAGGATGTACTATACAAATGTAATATGAATATACAGTCACACAATTTGTCTGAGATGCATGCAGGTTCGTACCGAAGGAAGACGCGCACCACAATTGTGCCCACTGCCAATCCAATGCAAGTCACAAGTATCGATAAAATGGCTGCCACTGCAATGATTCCAGGATGAGGGCTGCCACCTGAAGTCACTGTGTCGTCAACCCCTTGGGGAATCAGGTCCATCTCAAAGCCATCACTGTTCAGGCTGGGGTCTCCATTCTCATCTGATTCGGGCATTGTTCCAGCAGCCTCAAAGCCTTTATCAACAAATGCACTCCCAATTGGGTAGACATCAAAGATGACCTCAACCGAAACAGCTTCAACCTCATTCCAAGCCCTACAATAGTAGTAAGATGAGTTCTCGAAATCAGGTGAGGCAAAATGGAGAACAGCTTCCATTGCCTTCTCCCCAGCAACTCTTGTGGTTAATGATATGTCCTATATGCATTGAACAATGTCATGCAATTGGTAAGAAAGAGAAGGAATTGTAAGCATGCACAGTTGCAGATTTGGATACATCCAACATAATATGCATGCAAAGTGTGTGCATGTGCAAGTATACATAAATCCACTGCTCTCATGTACACATGAATACATAAAATGATAGAACCTCCACAGAACAATTCTCCTGGTGGATGGGAAATTTGTGGTCTTTACTGCACACATGGTTCTATCTAGGATAATTTTTTTTTTGGGGGGGGGGAACTTTAGTATTACAGTGTCGTAGTTTGATGCAATGCAGCCAGATAAATGAGGGGGTAGTATATGTACAGTGCAATTATTGCATATTATACCTACTGAATTAAAATCTACAGCAGCTGCAGAAGCTGCATGAGGGAACTGGAAATCTGTATGAGGTGTGGATAAGTGAGGTAATATATATATAAATATACGTATACAGTCAGACCTCACTTATCCACACACGTCCATTCTTGATGAAATTTGCAGATAAACTAAGGGAACTGGGTAAAATGAGGGAGCAGTAGTGTAGTGTACAGTAGGATTATTGCAGATTTGTTCTAATAAAATCTACTGCGGAAGGTGAGGGAACTGGATATCTGAGGTGCGGATAAGTGAGGTCTCACTGCATACGTATATACATACATACATATATATATATATATATATATATATATATATATAGATATATAGATATATAGATATATATATCTGCATGTGGTGTGGATAAATGAGATAATATATATATACTATAATATTATATAATATAATATTTTTTTAACTGAGAAACTACGAAATAAACACTGCATGTCCAGACAAACAAAAAACAGCAAAAACAATCAAGGGGATCCGGAACTGGAACCCAGAACAGACACACAATTGAAGTTCTGAACATACACACACACTATATATATCTATATATATATATATATATATATATAATTGTAGGTTCATCATGGTAGCAATATGTATGTACATAAGTGTATGTGCCTGACCTTGGAGGTGGGGATTGGTCCAACAGCTGTTGACCACTGGATGTTTGGGAATGGCCATCCACTTGCCGTACAAACTAAATCAACTGAAACACCTTTAGAGACAGCTCTCCTTGGTGGATTAACTTGGAGAACTAGTTTCTTGGCCACTGTAATCTGAATGTCTCGGTAGACCACTTTTGACTCCAGACTTGCATTTAATCTGTAGTTGCCAGTCACACTGCTCTTTATGTGATAGAAAGCTATTCTTGTACGACCATTCCCAAGGGTGGACATCACAAAACTCTTGTCTTCATGAAGGTCATTGAGCTTGTAGAAGACCACGTGAGCTGATGGAGGATTCACAATCACATCAAAGAAGGCCGATGAATTTTGAGAGGGTATGATGAAATGGCTGCCGTTAAAATTTGTCTTCATGTCCAGATCTACAAGTTTACAGATTCTGAACATTTATGTCAATCAAAACAATGCGTATTTACAGGTATTATTTTATTATTCAATACATAGAGACATGTATGTACAGTTGAACATACGAAAAGTGGAATCCTCTTAAGATGACACTCAACAGACCAGCCTCATAAATGTTCATCTTATGCATCATGCAATAAGTTGACAGAACTTTCATCCAATGGCATACTGAATTTTACCCTTGGACATGAAATACATTTCAGCTTAAGAGAATTAAACTCAGTGCCTTAATTATAAGCGAATTTGTACAGAGAGGGTTTCACTGTATATATGATTTTTTTAGCACTGACACATGCACTAGTGGATAAAGTGAGGATGCTGTATATTTCACAAATCAAGAACTTGCCAATGGCTGAAATTCATGATTTTATATTTGAGAATGGACCAGTCCCTACTATAAAGTAGACAAGACTTAGTAAACATGCATCGATAACTAAATTTTGTGATTGAACTTCGTGAATGCCGGCTCATAGTAAAATTCGAGACAATAAAGTC
>CAUJGJ010000074.1:0-10000 GCA_963170055.1 Halisarca cf. caerulea | reverse complement strand
TTAATTATTAGGCTTAGACCAGCAAGTGCACAGGTATACTACTATATTCGTATGTATATTGACTAAATGTTATATACATTGGCTAGTTTTACTCTATCTGTATCCCCTAGTGAGTACCCAAGACAAATTATAGTTTCTGCATGTAAAAGGTAAGAAGTTTACCACATGTAAATACAATGTCACAATAATCGTCTGTTACAATCTGTTTTTTCTCCAGATCTTAGACTTATATATACATATACATGTTTTACACAACATTCATGCATTGCCAATCAAAACACACAGTCACATAACATGCATTATATATATATATAGGACTAATAGTATGCAGTATTAATTTATTTTTGTTATGCAATATACATATATGCATGATTATAGATATTTGTATCCCGATGCATTTTCTATTCACGTCAAAAGCGCTACACTAGTCTCGAGAACCAGACCACCCCTGTCACCCCCAATAGTGCCCCCCCCCCGGACCGGTTTCGTGCGCTAGTGGTGAAGCGAAAGTTGTCCGGGGGACCGCTTTCGTTCTTAACGGTGATCATGAGTCATTAATGGTAGTACTTACAGTACCAACTATTAAGTGTCCGGGCTCCCTCTATAGTTGGAGTTTTTCAAGTTTTGACGGGACTACCGCAACTTCGGAATTCCCCTACTAAAAATGGCGTCTTTCTCTTTGAGCGTTCAAGCATACACCTCTTGGGACTCGGACGATAGAGACCTCAACAAGGCTCTGAGGCTGGAAACAAGGTGGGACTATATCGAAAAATATTCAGATTCTGTAACCCCTTGTTAATTTCTATAGTTTTTCTTTCTTTTTTTGGCTATTGAACTAGATGTAGACTAGTGGTGATCTCACTTAAGTACTTGTTGTACATTGTACAGGACAAAGCAAGACATTCCTAACCGAGGAGAAATAAATCTACGTGACAGAAGCAGTTTGGTAGTTGTCAAAGCTCCTGAGTATACTGATAGTGACCCTCCACCGTGCACTTTGTCCTTGGACATCATCCCAACTGGTAGTGATCTGGGGCTGCATAGGTTAGAGATAGTCAGCGAAGCTCGAAACATTGAAATCTATGACGATGGTGACGTTTATATTGGAACTGCTAAGGGATATTCACAGAGGGATGGGTAAGTCTAATTCTATAATACTTAGCTAACTTCGGCGGCTTTTCTCTGCCTTGCCAAAACCATAGACCCTCTAAACTACGTAGTTTGGAGTGTCTATGCATAGACATTATACTGCAGCTACGTATACCAGGACCTGTCACAGTATTGTATAAGATTTAACCCATGCAAGTCATGCAATATGTATTAATCCTGTGTCCAATGCTTTTTTATTGTTATTCTGTCACAGTGATTTGAATAGTGATGTGTCAACAATATTCTGCATGCTATTATTCTACATACGTATACAGTCTATCATCAGGTGTAACAATTGTTCCACGTATCCAGTATTCTTGGTTCTCTCTCATTAGGGAAGAGGTTTCCATGCATATTTGCTCCTATACGTTTTCATCCCTAGCTGTCACAAGTGAGGTTGTAATAAAAGTAAGATTTTGTGCTGCGTGGTTTTAAATTAATATTATTATGGCATTGTGCAAGTTTTATTTTGCCTTCTTGCTGTGTTTTGGTGATAGCAGTGATGGTATAATATGAATTTTATTAGTGAGAAATGTACTATATCAATCAATGTTGGCTTTCTATTCACCTGCATGTTGTCTTGGTTTATATACAGCCCAGACTGCTATTTTGTATCCTTTTTTTGATTATGATGTCACAGTGACTACCGTATATCCGGAAATGTTGGCGACATTTTTATTTGGCAGTTTGGCGGTCAGTATCAAAATCGCCAAATTTGCATAGATCTACTTACTATGCTTTGTCCCTGCTGTGCAACCGCCAAATTTAATTTCTGCCAATATTAAAGTACAGCCTGATCTTGTGCAAATCGCCAATTTAGTGATCGCCAATATTTCGGGACATACGGTATATCCCGTATTATATGTGCTGAAATTTCCGGGGATGAAACTTGCGCAGAATGACAACATTCACAGTTTTTATTTTCATGGATCCCTTTCCTACCTTTATCCAGCCTTAATTGATGTAAGCTTTGTTTGTGGATGAAAGCCTTAAAGTTTAGATAAAGAGTGAAGGTAGTGCAGTGCTTCTCAACAACCCCAGGCCTGTTCTTTTGGCAACAATTTTGGTCAGTGCATAGGTGCCTAAATTTTCACAGGCATAAATTTTGAGCGCATGGCTTCCAATCTGCAAAAAACATGTATTATCAAGTTTCATCTTGTGAAAGTTTGAGCGCATATGGTTATGGCACCTATGTACATGTTGCAGAACGTGCATGGTGTGTGTGTGTGTGTGTGTGTGTGTGTGTGTGTGTGTGTGTGTTTTGCTTATACAGCTACTATAGATAGATTGGAATAGATTGTGTTTGTGAAAATGTTACAGCTTGTGTACTTTTATGGAACCAAATGCATCAGATTGATTTTATACTCTCCACTTAAGCATGAAATTCACATCCTTGTTTTGCTATGTACTTTTAGTTTCTGTCATTGCGGGGAAAATTGAAATTTTGTTTGAAAGAGATTGTTTTGACCTTTGATGTGTTGAGACCTGATGAAGATTTAAAGCAACTTTTTGAGTAAGTCATTTATGCTGTTTTTGGTAATTTAAAAGCAGCCTAATACAGATTTTCTGTGTTACAGTAACAGTACTAGTTTGGCCGAGTATATGGATCAGTCTTCCCTATGAATTAAGTAAACATCCTGCGCATATATACATACATAATATCTTCCCTGTGATGCTTCAGCAGTAAAATTATGGTGTTATTTATCCCATGCCCTACAGGCAAACTGTGTTCCCTCACCCGGCGGATCCAGATGTATTGGATAAGGTTGGTAATCTACCGAAAGAACTGCAGGCTGTAGTTTCCACACTCCACCACCTAAAGAGTGAGAGGAGTGGTGCACCTACTCTTCCACAAGACTCTGCATTTCCTGGGGAGATGGTTATGGCCATGGCCATGTTGAAGAACATGCACAGTGTTTTGCACAAACAAGATAAGATCAAGTCAAGTAGTGACAGTAGTAGTCAAGCAGTGCAGGATCCACTTGTCAGTGAAGTGCAGACTGAAGCATCACCTGACAGTCCTAATTCAGATGGATTTGCAACTAGGGAGGACTTGCTTAATCTTCAAAGGCACTTTGATGATGCCATTCATAGCTTGCAGAAACAAATTGACGACAAATTTGATCAGGTGTTAAAGATTCTATCTGAAAAATTATAAAATTTAATTTCTGCACATTAATTTGCAACTAATTTTGACCATGGCAGTATATTTGCATTTTTATTATTGGCATTACAGCTGTTTTTGATTAATATTTTAATTTCATTCTTACATTTACTTGAATTGCATGTGTATATGAAGTTCTGATCCAGCTAGGATTTCTGGAGCTATATATAAAGGATGGGTGTGGGTTGCTGTACGTAATAACTGCTTTAACTTTTAAGGACTTGAGAATAGTAGTTTATGAAATTGTCAAGTCTTTTGAAGTAAGAGTAGTATGTACTACGTAATATGCCCTATTCTATAACACAGTTACTGAGTACAGGATGAAAATACTCTAGTCTTCTAGACTGATCATGATCAGACCGTATGCAGATGGCCTTGAAATAACACAAGCAACCGTGACCCAAATGATACAATAAATTAAATATAGTAACTGTGTATATATACTGTATAATATTATGTAATTATACCATAAAATTAATTCTAGCGTGTTGTGGACTAAATCACCAGTAGTTGTTGCTGGATTATCACATTGTAGCTTGCATATATTGCTTACACATTCACTACAGATGGACACCATCTTACGTCATGTGGTTGTGCATGACCAATTCTTAATTTAAAAATTATTTTTAAAAGTAGTCGAGCAATCTTCTCATTATACAAGTCATTACTCTTTTCTGAGTTTTTATGATTGTGATTTTGTGCTTATTTGAGTGCATGATTTATGATGCTATGCTTATGGTCACAACAGAGACTATCAGCTATGTACACTCAACACTATGTCATGCATGCATGTCTCTCTTATATATAGTTACGTGACGATAAACGTAATATGATACATTTTTGCATATTAGAAGGTGTGCCCATGGTTAAAAGTTAGTACAGTGGAACTTACACTGTCCCTAGTTCTCAGGTGGCCTCAATTGCCAGGTTGTGATATTACTTAAGTGGTTCATGGACCAGCCTACAGTGGTTTCTATAGATAGGCTGTCTTTCAAATTCTTCGCAGGTGGTCTTTAAGACAGGCACTAATTTGCTCTCAGTTATTAATCTAAGATTCTTTTACATTTGTAATGTCTAGATCAATCAGCAAATGCCACACCTAAATTGTCAGTAGAACTCTATATAGACTGCATATCACTATAATTATGGTACAGTCATGCAAATGATATACTTGAAACCTCCCATCCAGGAATCATGCACTTTGTTAAAAAGCAGTGGTTATATACTCTTCTTCAACTTTGCCAAATGCATAATTATATCATACCAAACACATAATATTATTAATTTTGAATAGAGATACACTAGCTAGCTAGCTATAATTTTGGCAAATGCCAATAATTATTATCTGCAAACCATGTGATCACAACAACATAACAATAATAATAATAATAATATTGTTAATTCCTATCAGTTAGTGGGTGAATAATAACCTTGGGCAATACAGTAGTATACTTGGCAATGCATATCCCGTGTATCTGTATAATGAAAGTCCATTTATTGATGTTTAACTCGTGGACCAGTATTCACATGTATATGTATAGCTAGCTATACATATGTATAGCTAGCTATACATATTTTTTACATGCATGTGGTGTATGTATTTATACTTAATTTTCCTATTTGGGCATGCATGCATGTGATTTCTGCTTCCCACTGTTAGTGGTGAATATCTATGTAAACACATATATTAGAAGTGCAAGGTAACGAATGTTCTCATTTATTGTAGTCAGTGTCATGAAGGACAGACCAGCTAGAGTCGTTTTCCCGTATTATGTAGGGTTCTTGCTTTTCATTGCACTGCCAGCTTCAGCAGTACTTCCTACACTTCAGCAGTATCCATATGGAGTTGACTGTAAGTGTCCTCAGAATGGATGCCAGCACAAACAGGACAGAGGGTGAGTGAGTTGCGCATGTGTGTACACACAGGCGTCCTCAATGTTCTATAGTTGCTAGATTTGCAAAGCAGTGAGATCGATGAAAGCAATATCTAGTAGTAAGAAAGTACACAGTGGGTGTGCATGCCTTTATATTAGTATAATATATATGCTTATATATGGGTTTTGCATACAGTGTCTGTGGATACATTGTATTTGGAGCTGATCACACTGAAGCTGATGTGAAATCTATAAGGTAAAAACCGTTCATTTATTTGTTCCTGAATTTCTGTGGAGTCCAATTGCTGTATTGATTGACTGATTGGTTGAATATTCCCATGTATTACATATTTTGATTTGGTTTTACTAGTTCCCAAGTTGCATTAATGACAGAAGGTGCCTGTGTAGAGGGCTGCTGTAACGGTTCTCACCCGGTGTCAATGCAGCCATTAGTCTGCCAGTGGCCAACTAAGTATAGTAAGTTATAATAATATTGTCTTATCTAGGAGCACATCTCTGCTGTACATAACATATAGAAGTATAGTTACATGTGTATCATGAGAGCTAAGGTGGGGTGCATTTGACTATATAATTGAATTACATGGGGAGGGAGTTTCTTTTAACATGTTCCATTTAGCAGATCAGCCCAAATGGGAACCAAATGCAATGGACCAAGACAAATAAGTTAAACCATCCATTATGCCTGACTGTTTGTCTAGCATAGTATATACATAGTCATGTGCACTTCGGTTTCTGATCTCACCAGTATTATGGTGGAACACTTACTCATTGACAAGCATTTTCACCACAAAGCAGAAATCCTGTTTGCGTTTGTGTTTATGCATTTGTTATTCAATTTGATGAGCGAATCAGCCATGCAAGGACATTCTACAGGATATTGTGATTTATTCCCAGTATGACACATGGCAGATGCACAGTGCAACTATATTACTTTATATGCATTATTGTGTGTCAACAATGCTGTATCATCAGTATAATATATACTATGTTTCAGTGACTAAGAAGCATCGCAGGCAGGCAGCTTGCACTAATTACAGGAGTAGAGTACAATGTGCAACATGCAACCATGGAGTTTGCCAAAATTCGGGGTGTGTCTGTATTGCAGGTTGGACAGGAGTCTGTTGTGATCAAGGTAGCTTGTTCACATATTAGTGTTTATTCTGGGTGTGCTGACATGCATGAATGCATCTGTATGTGTGTGTGTGTGTGTGTGTGTGTGTGTGTGTGTGTGTGTGTGTGTGTGTGTGTATGTGTGTGTGTGTGTGTGTGCGTGCGTGCGTGCATGTGTGTGTGTGTGTGTGTGTGTGTGTGTGTGTGTGTATGTGTGTGTGTGTGTGTGTGTGTGTGTGTGTGTGTGTGTGTGTGTGTGTGTGTGTGTGTGTGCATGTGTGTGTGCATGCGTGTGTGTTTTTGTGTGTATGCACGTGTACATGTGAGTTCATTATTTTGCAAACACAACCATGATTTTATATATATGTACATGTATCTGCATGCATGCTTATGCACATGCATCCATATGTGTGCATGTGCATCCATGATACATACATAAGTGTGTGTGAGTGTGTGTGTGAATGGCAATTCTGTTGAGCTGACGCATGTCAAATATCTGACTTTAGTATTGTCTCCAGTCACATGCGTACTAACTGTGGTCTGTAATGCAGATTCCACTAGGCCACAACACACCATAGTCAGCAGGAAAACATCAACATCATTAAAAGTGGTCTGGATTTCACCTCTATCTCTAAGGGACTTTCTCCGATATGAAATTGCTTATGTTGGAGTAGAGTCAATAAATCCAGTACCGAACAGCTTCTTTAAAGTGACCATTTTAAACAGTACACAACTTTTTGTTGTGATCAATGGTCTAACACCTTACTCAGTGTACAATATAACAGTGCAGACAATCACAAGAGCTGGTGCAAGGGGGGCAAGTGTGATCACTGCGAGGACAAGACCAGACGGTACGTGGCCATTTACTTTGCTATAATGCATTCTCAAATCAGTGTACAGTATCCTAGCAACTGTCTTGTTACAATATAATCTAGGACCATCACCTCCGGTCAATCTCACCTGTACTAATGTGACCGCAACCAGCATAACTGTAATATGGAGGCCACCTATGTATCCCAATGGCAAGATCAGCTTCTACTTTGTTTACATTGTGAAAGATCACAAACGCATCCAAATCTACCATGTGACTGACTTGAGAAACCTATCAGTTTCTTTTTCCAATTTACTACCAGGAAAGGGATACACAGTTGTTGTACATGGTATTAATTGGGACACTAAAATGCGTGGAAAAATTTCATCCTTAGATATATTCACCCTTGGAGGTAAGTGTACACAAAAACAGCTGGCATGATAATGAAATAATCAGCTTTTATATTATATTTTGATTGCATGCACACATCTTTTGGATGATCATCTTGCAGTACCCCCAAAGATAAAGCCTGTACTTGGTATTGTCCAGAAGGTGGTACGTTTTGGAGATCAAGCATTCTTGGTCTTTGAGATCCTGGAAGCCATCCCACCTGTTTCAACAGAGAACATCACTTGGTACTTCACTGGCATCAGTGGTCGTACAATCCTATCATGTAGCAACCATTCCGAGAGGTACAGTTTCTCTTCCAATTGTTTTACTCTTACAATCTCTAATGTGACTGCATCAGATGGTGGACTCTATGAGGTGTTTGCCAGTACACGGGCTGGAAACGGCAGTGGGAAGATTATCTTAAAAGTTTCTGGAGGTTATATGCATTTCATCATTACTTGGTTTGCACTAAGTATGGATATATACGCACTATCTACTGTTGTACACATGCATATACATACAGGCCTTTTAACACCTGTTATACTGATGTGACAATCACTGCAACAACTACTTTTATTGTATTATATGCATGTGTAACTATGTGATGTTCATTCACACAATCTTGATCTTTTTTCATCACCTTCTTTATTAAATTTAGATCATCCCATGCCACCTCACAATGTCACTGTTGTCACGGTGACAGCATACAGTATTAAGGTTACATGGGAGGAGCCTACCAACAGTGGGAGTTCAGCTCTGACCCTTTATCACATAGCAATTGAGAATGTGAATACTACCATGATAGTACACAATTCAACTGTGAGTGGAGGTCATGCAGTAGCCAATGTCACCGGATTGACTCCTAGCACAGACTACATAGTGTGGGTTGCAGCTCAAAATGACTTTGGAATTAGTTCAACGAGCAATCCAGTATTATTTCACACTATGGAGAGCCGTGAGTGTTGGAATAAGGCAATCCAAGTGTTGTACAATACTATGTAGTATGTGACAGTTGAATTATTTCTTTCTGCACAGGACATTTCAAACCACAAAACCTGACTATCACTAGGAAGACTTCAACGTCCATTGCCATCAAGTGGATTCCACCTGTCATTTCTCATGGAGAAATCCTGCAATATGAGGTAGAATATGTAGGGCTGGAGTGTGTAAATCCCATACCTGAAACTTTTTACAAAATGGTAACCTTAAGCACAGCATTCAGTTTTGTGCATATAGATGGCCTTTTGCCTTACTCGCTGTACAATGTCTCAGTAAGGGCTTATACAGTTATGAGAGATGGTGGAGTGAGTACCATTGCCGTTAGGACAGACGAAGATGGTGAGTATTAATACTTAATTTTGGTGGAAAAGAGAGAACTTACTTAAAATGACATGCTCTAATTCACGTACTTTCCCCTGTTCCCACAGCTCCGTCACCTCCAACAAATCTGACTTTGGCAAATGTATCCACTTCAAGTGTATTAGTGGAGTGGAGTGACCCCATCTATCCAAATGGAGTTGTTGACTTTTTTTGTATTTTCCTCTTTGATGGTGAAAGTGGGACTCTGTTGGATGGTTTAGCTACATCCAATACTCCTCAAGACCACTTCGTATTATTTTCTGGATTAAAACCAGCATATGAGTACAGGATTGATGTAGCTGCCCATACCAGTTCTATTGGAAAGAGTTCATCTATAACAATCTGTACACAAGGAAGTATGCTATGTATACATGTGTGCTTGTATATGTGCGCATTGTGTGTATGTGTGTGAGAGTGTATGTACAGCCATGTACATGTATGTGTATGCAATACATGTACATGTGTGGGTGTGCGTGCGTGTGTGCATGCATGCATGCATGTGCATGTGTGTGTGTGTGTGTGTGTGTGTGTGTGTGTGTTTGTGCGTACATTGATGTGTGTTTGTTACAGCAGCGAATATTAATGCATGAAACCTTTATTTAGGACACCTCCATAATGCAGTAACCTTCTGAAGCAGGACAGCATTGTCCTGTCCCATTTGAAGCCCCTCACATTGACATGTGTGGTATAGGTATGCATGTGAATAAGTAGGTCAGTGCTGACGTTTATGTGACATATAATAATATTATTATGCATAGTGAAGTTATAAGATGGCTATGGTGAGTTGAAATAATATATACATGCACGCACACATGATGTACTTGTAATACAGGACAAAGTTGCTAAAGTATAACGAGCTGTGTATATTATGTAGTACCACCTAAAGTTCACCCTGTTGAAAAGCAGAAGTTTTCAAGAGTAGGAGGTGTTGTGAATTTGTCCCTCATGATCCTGGAAGCCACTCCGCCTGTTTTAATGGGAAATGTCACGTGGTACTTCACTAGCATCAGTGGTTGTATATTCCTACCATGTAACAATCATTCCGGGAGGTACAATTTCTCTTCCAATTGTCTTACTCTTACAATCTCTAATGTGACTGCATCTGATGGTGGACTCTATGAG
>CAUJGJ010000073.1:37500-40000 GCA_963170055.1 Halisarca cf. caerulea | reverse complement strand
GGAAGAGTTAAGGGGATGGTGGGTCTATCTTCGTTACCTGATTTCGTCTCGTGTATAGTGCGGTAGCCAGGCCATTCTACTTCTACGTCACTCCTGCCGCTGTGATGGGTGTGACCTTGTTGCTCCGGAACAACATCTGAGTTAAACAAACAACAACACATGCTCAAAACAATAATCTAGTAAACAAACAACTAAATAAGATAAAAAGTACCCACAGAAGAATGAACAAGGACGCAAATATACTCACTTGTGTCATGGTGAGCAGGTAGATCAAAGGAAAAAAGTGGGCTATAAAAGCTCTACAGCACACTTTTGATTTACTATACAGCACACTTGCAAACAAGGTTCAGCTTTACAGCACACTTGCAATCAAAGCATTAACAACTCCTGACAAACAATTAACTTCATTTCCCTTGACCTCTCACCATTGCGCAAGATGACAGGGCAATGTATGGGACAAATTCATTACTAACATCCCATGATACAAGCTAGTTGTATGACTAATACTTACACACATGGATACACATATTATGCACACACACACACACACAAACACGCACACACACACACACACACACACACACATGCACACACACACACACACACACACACACACACACACACACACACACACACACACAGCTAGAAATAGCAGTCTGCCATCTGCCATTTTCCGAGCAAAACATGAGTGGGTTGGGTCAGTCATCTGGCTGACTACTAAACTGAGAGCTGAGTCTGTGATATTAGCTAGTATAATTGAGTGCCAATTTGTAGTGCCAATCTCAAACCCCAGTACTAAAGATTCCTTTGTATTAGGTGTGTATACGTGTATGTACATACATATGTACATAATGACGGTTAGAAATGGCTGACCAATCTTCAATATGTCCTATCAATATAACACTGGGTCAGCCGTTTGTCCTAGCAGAGACCAAATGTTATTTCTACCACTGCACACACACACACACACACACACACACACACACACACACACACACACACACACACACACACGCACACACACACGCACGCACACACACATGCACATACAGACACACACGCACACAAACACACACACATACACACACATACAAACACACACACACACACATACACACACACACACACAAACATACTACCATCCCTACGTAAGTTCGTACATGTAACACTGAAGATCGCATAATAGCCAAATGCTGTACATACATACAATTCACAAGTTCCAACCTGTGTCGTCTGGAAAAGCTTTTCGGAGCTCTTCATCAAAATCATCATCATCATCAATTTCTCCATCAACAGACTCAAAGTCTTCAGTTAAATAACCATCTGTTGCATCATCAACGTCTGAACTAGACTGTGATGGATGCTGTTGGCTGTATGGATTCCCAAATTGCACACTATCTTCCAACAGACTGGGCCTGTAAGAAAGAGAGGAATGTGTGTGTGTGCGTGCGTGTGTGTGTGTGTGTGTGTGTGTGTGTGTGTGTGTGTGTGTGTGTGTGTGTGCGTGTGTGTGTGTGTGTGTGTGTGTGTGCGTGTGTGTGTGTGTGTGTGTGTGTGTGCATGTGTATGTGTGAGTACGTGTATGTGTGTGTGCGCTCGCGCGTGTGTGTCTGTGTGTGTGTGTGTGTGTGTATGTCCTGATAAGAGCATGCATATGCATGCATGTAATAGATTAACTAACATCAAAGAAGAATCAGAAAGAGTGCTAACACACACACACACACACACACACACACACACACACACACACACACACACATACAAACACACACACACACACACACACACATACACACACACACACACACACACACACACACACACACACACACACCCTTCACACACACAAGTACACCCCTCACAAACACCTTGCTTCTCTTTGCGGTTTAACCTCCATTTGAACCATTTCTGATGTACTTTGGTGGATGTGACGCGACGAGTAGTTGGAAAGACTTCTCCTTAGATTACTTGGAGCTCCTTTCATTTGCTTCATTTTTGTCCTACACGGGGACAGAATGAGGAGTACTTACAATCAGGGTTGGTTTATGAACATGAGGTATACACAGGGACAGAATGAGGAGTACCTACTATCCAGGAGTATGTACTAAACCAGGTACTTACTATCAGGGTTGGTTTATGTACATGAGGTATACACGGGGGCAGAATGAGGAGTACCTACTATCCAGGAGTATGTACTAAACCAGGTACTTACTATCAGGGCTGGTTTATGTACATGAGGTATACACGGGGGCAGAATGAGGAGTACCTACTATCCAGGAGTATGTACTAAACCAGGTACTTACTATCAGGGTTGGTTTATGTACATGAGGTATACACAGGGACGGAATGAGGAGTACTTACTATCCAGGAGTATGTACTAAACCAGGTACTTACTATCAGGGTTGGTTTATGTACATGAGGTATACACAGAGACAGAATGAGGAGTACTTACTATCCAGGAGTATTTACTAAACCCACTGCTACAGCAATGAAACAACCA
>CAUJGJ010000073.1:22500-27500 GCA_963170055.1 Halisarca cf. caerulea | reverse complement strand
AACAAACTAATACGATAACGCTGTTAGAAACATGCAGTGCACTAACCCGATGGTCGTGAACAAAATAGTAAACGAACAAATAAACAAACAAATAAACAAACTAATACGATAACGCTGTTAGAAACATGCAGTGCACTAACCCGATGGTCGTGAACAAAATAGTAAACGAACAAATAAACAAACAAATAAACAAACTAATACGATAACGCTGTTAGAAACATGCAGTGCACTAACCCGATGGTCGTGAACAAAATAGTAAACGAACAAATAAACAAACAAATAAACAAACTAATACGATAACGCTGTTAGAAACATGCAGTGCACTAACCCGATGGTCGTGAACAAAATAGTAAACGAACAAATAAACAAACCAATAAACAAACTAATACGATAACGCTGTTAGAAACATGCAGTGCACTAACCCGATGGTCGTGAACAAAATAGTAAACGAACAAATAAACAAACAAATACGGATCATTTCAACATTCAAGTCTTGTGCACCTACGTACGTACTGTTGTGAGAAGGCATCCTATTCTGCGCACTGTGCAAATGTGTTGCTTGTTCGACAGGTGCTGTACTAACCTGATGGTCCCATCACTGCCACGAGCTCTCCGGGGTTGAAGTACAGGGACACATCCTTCAAGATGTTCTTGGTCTTGGAAGAAAGCGACGATTCCACCCTCGACACCGGATCGGTGTTTCTAATTTCCTCCACCTGTTTCGTCACGTAGTTACGAGCCACTGTTATGGACATCTGCGTGGCAGTGCGTCTAAGTTTTGGCCTGACAGCTGTGTTTTCCCTGGAATCAAGAGTTCCTCGTCTGCTGGAGTGTTCAGATCGTTCGAAGGTAGGGTATTCATCTCCAAATTCTATCCGTGCTTCGTCCTGTCCTAGACTGTCTCCCTTGTTGATTTTGCCAAAATCTGTATATTCATCACACTTGAACGAGTTGGCGAATACTTCTGTTTGACCGTCGGGGGCTGTTCTTGGTTCTTGTTCCCAATTTTTCCTGTCCAGGTTTCCATTGGCATTGTGATTTCTATACAAAGTATTGTTAGTAGTTGACATTCTGTTTGGGTTGATGTCAATTTCAGCTAAAACCAATAGTTGAGCTTCATCAGTGATCTGAAGTGAAGGAATTCGGGTTATCCTGTAATACACGCACGCACACAAGCACACATGCATAAACACTAATACACACACACACACACACACACACACACACACACACACACACACACACACACACACATGCACACATACACACACACACACACACACACACACACACACACACACACACACACACACTCACACACTATTACACACACACACACACATACACATACACACACACTGTCAGACACACACACACACATACACACACACTCACTTTATGCTTCTTTCTCTGATATTTAACGGAATATGTCAGATTCTTACATGCAAGTGAGTATCCCCCCACCATAGCTGATGGAAACTGTAGCAATCACACGACAGGAAAATAGTGACACAGTTACAAGAATAGACCTATACACCCGCATGCACAAACACACACAGACACAATCACATACTCACACCCACACACAATCACACCCACCCACCCACCCACCCACACACACACACACACACACACACACACACACACAAAAGAGAGATAATTGTTTAACCCTCACAGGATAGGGCCCAGTATCTGGGTAGAGCTTGCTGTAGGTGTGGTTGGTGATGTGACGCTGTTGGAATTGGTTCACAATGAAATAGTGTGTCTTGAGAAACACAAAAAAAAAGAAGCTCAGGGCAGCTATCACCAGAACAAATATTGCCACAAGAACATTTTCATATATTTCCCAGAGGTGACCTGTTGAAGGTAAGATTAGCAGATTATGTGTGCACACACACATGCACATACACATATGCACACACAGACACAGACACACACACACACACACACACACACACACACACACACACACACACACACACACACACACACACACACACACACATACACACACACACACACACACACCTCTCGACACTTCATAATTGATACGATCTGGACAGACATTTATGTCGCAGTGTGGTTCCAAGCATGACTGTCTAACGTGAAGTGGGGAACAGTTCTCCGAATTCCTCCCACCCACACATGATGCCCCTCTCCAGAAATCAATAGTATCCTGAATTGTCAGTCGTGTGGTTCCGTTCCAAAGCGGAGATGGCCACACTGGCATTGAGATGCTTCGCCATCTATTGGCCTCTTGTGTGTGACTGGACAAGACAACAGTACATATGCACATGTTAACAGTCATATCAAGTATAGCCCAGACCAAATCATAAGAGGAGGTAGATACCTCTAAGGCTAAGGGTTACCTCTGAGAAGCAAATCTTAGGAAACATCATTGTGATAAATTCCTCAAATTACCAAGAGGGACCAAAACAAACAAAAAACAAGTTTACAGGATCATCATTTCCGACTGTTTCACCAAGTCAACAAGTAGTTTACTTAGCGCATATTTGCAGACATTCCAAAGATTCTATAAAGTGACCACCCCAGTCCAATCCTCCCTGGCTTACATAAGGAGCAGCTTAGGCTTGTTCTGAGCAAACATTATCATATTATGCAGGTGGTACAAAGGTGCGCGTGCACACACACACACACACACACACATAATCACAAAGATACAAAGAGATGAAATGTATGCACACATACATACGTACATACACACAGAGAGATGGAAAGTATACACACAGGCACATGCGTATGCGTCTGCATGCAACACTTACACTCACACACACACACACACACACACACACACACACACACACTTACCTGATATAGGTTGAGAATTCACCTGTTGCAAACAAGTCACTATTATTGCCAAAAATTGAAGATGAATCTCCAACGAGATTGGACGGTGCAAAATAAACATGCTGAAAACAGGAAGTGATGTGAAAGCTAAGAAGAGGATTCTCCCTTGCAGCTTCATTCATGGACACATTCATCACACCTGCGTACTCGCTGGCTCGCTGGAGGTAGGTGATACTGAATCCTCCCAAGGCCGTGTTAGCCGAGCCCGTCCTACCATTCCACTGTGAACAGAGTTGCAGGGGACAATTTTTCTTCTCTCCCCTGTTTGAGTTTAGGATGATTTCGTTTCTCAGGCTGACGGCTAAAATAAACACATCATACAGTGACTGGACCACGAGAGTGGGCGTGTCTGCTACCGGGTAGAAGGCAGAGTTGGTCACAACACATTCCGGCAAAAAACAACATGGTATGTCTGAATATGAAACGTTCACTTGACATGAGTCAAGCTGAAGAAGTGACTTGAGTTCACTTGGTCCTTGTGATGAGGATTTGAGCACTTCCGATAAAATAAGCTCCGAAATGCTTCCCCTGAAATCGATAAACCACGCCGAGTCCAGAATCACAGATGTGGTCGGAGGAGAGGATGTTTGACTGGCGTTCACAATGCTCTCTCTGATCCATTTCACATGGTTTACTAGTCCTATACCTCCAGCACTCGATCCCACCAACACAACTTCGCTGGCATTTTTCAGGGAATGCATGTTGATGAGGTCTTTGATGGCAGAACGGAGGATTCTTGAACCCCTTAAGGTGAACTGGATGGAATCGGTTTTGTCCGGATCAAATCGGAATTCACCAGATCGAGAAAGCGAGCGGTTATCATCTCCCAACCACAAATCCGAACTGCAGTATGGAATAAGCACATGGTTGTGTTCGCTGAACTGATGGTTTGTTACTGGGTCGGTAGAAAGAAAATCCCTACCCTCAATAGTGAAATCCCCTTCAGAAGGGGAATACCGCCACAATGATGTCATCAAAGGTGAAAGTAGCCCTTTCATCACACATTCTGAGTCGGGAGCTAAGCTAAAAGTATTATTGGCGTCTTTCGCACTTCCGCAGTTTGTGGTCCAAATGTCTCCTATGTTAACCTCATTCAACAAATCACCACCACGAAAGTTTGATTGTGTGAACCGCCTGTTGCAGGTTGTCCCTGAAAAACACAGACCCCCGCTCTCCAAATAAATGACCCACTTCTGGGCATTTTGACCCCTGCGGATGAAATATCCAGCGCGGGTGAAATCGTTACAGAGTGCTTGGGGATCGGAAATGTTGTGCCAGGTCATGACAGTTTCTTGAGCCGAAATAACCATTAAGCATAAAAGAAGCAGCCATGTTATAGCTGCAATTGTTGCCATGGCGATGGAGAAACAGCCCTCACTTCAACACCTCTCTCTTCTCTTCTACAGAAATTAGAACAAAAAAGACATAAACATCGGAAAATAAGTACATAAAACAAATTAATAACTTGTAGGGGTTGTTGACCGACACACTCAAATCACTTGCAAAGCATTGAAGAGTGATTACTACAACTGAACATTCGTAGAAAGCAATGTTTTGTAAACTTTGGCAATAATTTAACATATCAATATTGTTTTGATAACAATTGCCAGCACATTCCACCATATACGTACAATCATACTTCTCTATGGCCATTGTTTAGGGAGTGAGGAGAGATACATGCACGCGTTCTTACGTACATACAAATGAAGTACTAAAGAGTATAATTGTAGGATATGATTGATTAAAATGAATAAACACAAATACCAACAAGAATGGTCAATCGGTCAACAAGTGGTCCTTTACTTGCTGCTGATCTGGCCTTCAGCATTGGCAAGTAGGATCTGAGAGGGATCGAAGTCGGATGATGGAATTTGGTGGCGAGATGAGCGGCTACCACGGATGCACATGATTGCCATGCGTACATGTATGTATGTACTTGGTATTGTATAACCAACACTGTACTGTACTGGTGTGTTATTACTTGAGTCCTGAGTGTCACACTGAATCTTGTCCCCCCTGAACGTTGTCTGGTGTGGGCGCTTATCGAATACAAACTCTACACCGTCTGGGCGTTAGGGTTAGGGTAGTGTATTGATGGAACGATAGGGGGACAATCTACGGCAGGGGACCAT
>CAUJGJ010000073.1:7500-20000 GCA_963170055.1 Halisarca cf. caerulea | reverse complement strand
ACAGAAAGATAAAGAACAAATTGCACATTCTTTGAAGGAGATTAAGAATCTTATGGAAATATTGAAGACATTTGAGCCCTTACTAAAACACGATAGGGACAGATGCTAACATATGCTTACCCATTCGCAGACAATGCAGAGATGAAAGATGTCGCATGCCAAAAATGAGGGCACAGTCAGACATCTGTAAACCAACACCACAATATTCTTACATTCTCTCGTTGTCAACTGATTTCAGAAGAACGTACAGTTGAACACACTGGTTTAGCAAAGCAAAAATTCCCACCCAAAAGTTCTGCTACATCTGATGCAGAACCTTGCTATAACCAGCACTGCGTTCCGTTACTACATGCGTACGTATGTAGTGCACTGACATTGACCTACATATTTTCTTGTTATGTTAAGCTTTGCTATTACCAGAAAATTGTTATTGCAGTGTTCGTTACAAAGAAATGTGACTACTCCTTTGTATGGTGGGATTATTCGCAGCATGTTAGGTTTGATTTTAGCGCAAATGCTACACATAAACACATTTTATAACAGTCCATTTTCTTTAGCAAAGTTACGTATATCGACAAACAGCACATTATTATGGCTAATGATCGACACATGTATCCACATAGAGGTATGAAGTTAAATAGCAAGAAACAGTGAAATCTCTGATAGTGAACTCTCCCAAAGAAGGGCACACTATAATAAACCTCTCTACAAAGGACACGACTTACAGTCCAGTGTAATTCCTACAGTACATTTTGAACCTCCCAAAAGGAAGACCTCCCTACAAAGAATAAATGAGCAGAATTTATACCGGTCCCGACATGTTCATTATTTGAAGGTTCAAATGTACAACAAATGAAAAAAAAACAACTAAAATTGTTTATGATTTAAGTCAGCCATTTTGCCAGTAAATCCAGGAGAGTTACGTAAAAATTAATTACACATGGAATCTTGTTCATCCGACCATGTCAGTTACTCCAAACATGTATAAGATAAATCAGGTGTCAGATAAACCAGGTGTTGGATAAACCAGGTGTTGGATAAACCAGGTGTTGGATAAACCAGGTGTTGGATAAACCAGGTGTCAGATAAATCAGGTGTCGGATAAATCAGGTGTTGGATAAACCAGGTGTTGGATAAACCAGGTGTTGGATAAATCAGGTGTTGGATAAACCAGGTGTCAGATAAACCAGGTGTCAGATAAACCAGGTGTTGGATAAACCAGGGTAGATTGTACACAACTTAGTGACTTAGTATTCACAGCAGAGTGTCAGATAAATCATCTACATGATTTAGTATCTTTTAATGGGGGAAATAGGCACAGTGCCAGTTTTACCTAATCTATTGACTCAAAGTACCTGAACAGAGAAGGAATGACTCTACTTAATGTTATGTCAAAATTTACGGAGTGTGGCCCACCCTGCTTAAAAGGGCTGGCTAGAACACTGCAACGGTATGCGAACTCAAAGGCGGGACAGATGACAACATATCCTCTGAAACCTACATGTATGACTACACCTACACAAGCTTGCACCTGATGCATCTACTTTGCAGACAACAATGTAGCAATCTACGTACGCAGTCAATGGACACAAGACGGCAATTTGGAATTCCTGAATGCAGATATCAGACACTTAACTTGAACAGGATGGTTGTCGTTATGCAGCCAAAAAGAGTACAGGATGGTTTGAATGGGCGTAACAATGGTGAGTGGGTGTCTACACAGCCAAAAACGCTGGTAGGTGATAGGTCTTTGATGCCGAATCAGGTGATAGGCTGACAGTGAGTGTGGTCAGTGTTATATAGAAAGCTGTATTGTGCGGAGGCATCCCACTACCCCCTCCCCCCTCCCACACACACTCTGCAGACGATTGGTGGGTTGGACTTTGTGATGCCAAATAATTTTGTAGGTACTCAAAGTGAAAACATATGTATGTATGCACACCAGTTGCTATGGAGATTACCGTGTGTGTGTGTGTTTGTTTAGTACTGTGTATGTGTGTGTGTGTGTGTGTGTGTGTGTGTGTGTGTGTGTGTGTGTGTGTGTGTGTGTGTGTGTGTGTGTGTGTGTATGTGTGTGTGTGTGTGTGTGTGTGTGTGTGTGTGTGTGTGTGTGTGTGTGTGTGTGTGTGTGTGTGCATGTGTGTGTGTGTGTGTGTGTGTGTGTGTGTGTGTGTGTGTGTGTGTGTGTGTGTGTGTGTGTGTGTGTGTGTAACTATAAAGGCCTCTGTATAAAGTTGCCACCTGTCTATAGTGGTCACTGTATAAGGCAGCCACCTGTCTACAGTGATCGCTGTATAAAGTGGCCACCTGTCTACAGTGGCCTCTATATAAAGCAGCCACCTGTCTACAATGGTCACTGTACAAAGCAGCCACCTGTCTACAGTGGTCACTGTATAAAGCAGCCACCTGTCTACAGTGGCCACTGTATAAGGCAGCCACCTGTCTACAGTGGTCACTGTATAAAGCAGCCACCTGTCTACAGTGGTCACTGTATAAAGCAGCCACCTGTCTATACAACCGCCATATTTGGCCCTCAGTCAGGACAATAGACAGAGTTCCAACAGCACTTACATCACAATGTGCTAACTAAAAACTCCTTCTGTTAAAATAGTTTTACAATTGGACAAACATACAAGTGAATCTATCATGTTGACTAGAGAAGCCAAGATTGGGTCTGTTGGGATTGGGGGTAGCTTGAGTAGTTTAGCTGAAAGGATATATCTGCTCTAAGCTATTGAAGAGGGGACGTTAACTACGTATGTATGCATATAAGCAGGAAGCTGGCTGAATGAAGATACAGGAGGAGGAAGTTATCACTGTGTAATCACAAGTCTACCAGCTACGTAGATAGCCTACGAGTGCTTCTCTCCAGAACAATAAGGAATACTTGAGACTTTGATGGGGGCCATTTGTTACTTTCCTGTTGACCAAAATTTTGTGTTCAGCATATGTGTTAACAGGGTTCCTGTGCGTGTGTGTGCATGCGTGTGTGTGTGTGTGTGTGTGTGTGTGTTTGTGTGTGTGTGTGTGTTTGTGTGTGTGTGTGTGTGTGTGTGTGTGTGTGTGTGTGTGTGTGTGTGTGTGTGTGTGTGTGTGTGTGTGTGTGCGTGTGTGTGTGCATGTGTGTACATGTACATACATAATAATATTATGGTAATTTATACAATGACTTCAGAACAGGATGTCAGGCGTGCACACCAAATCTTGGGTCACAAGTTGTCACATTAGCGAAACATAGCTGTCGATATGTCCCCAACAAGGTGGACTAGATGATAAGCAGATGAGCGGTTAACCGTGTGAGAGAGTACATTGACTATTAAACAAATCCAACTTTTCATTCGGGCAAATACGGTACATACACGAACATAAAGGATTAATGCTGCACTAATCACATCTGTTCAGAACGCGTGTGGGTACAGTAAAGTTTGTGTGGCCTTTCATTCACACTGTCACAGTTTGTACATAAACTAAACATAATCTTATGTATGTGCGTATGTATGCACATTTAAAGGTGCTAACATGAAAGCGCTCACACACAAACACACACACACACATGTATGCATTCACACACAACACACACACACGCACACAGTAATAAACACACACACACACACACACACACACACACACACACACACACACACACAGAGTGCAGATTACAATTTTTCAGACTTGATCTGAAAATTGGTCAGATCAAAACTGCCTTTGGCCAGACATAGACTGACATATAATTTTGGAATTCTTTAAGTCCAAGAGTTCATGATTCGTAGTATCAAGTGAATGCAATCATCTGTTCACTTGAATCATGGATACTCTATACTTGGCAAAGAAGTATAGAGTATCTATGCTTGAATGGTGTGTACTGGTCGAACAGAAAAAAAAAAACCAACAAGTTTCATACTTTCTATCAGAGTGCAACTTTGTGAGAGCCAAGATATTCAATGCTTTCCAAAACCTTAGAACACCTGCAGGTGTAACATTAGTATAATCAGTAGTTCTGCTGCAGGACTGCGTTTTTTATCATGAGGCAAAGAATGATACTATTTATAGTAACAAAATGGCCGCTTATCTCGTAGCCTTATCGTGATCAACGTTATGTTGCAAGAACCCTAAGAGCTCAAATGTAAAATTGCTCAGTCGATATAATAATAGCAAATCATAGCTTTTAGGATGTGCGTCAGTAGGACTCACTATTTTTGTAAGTTTAGAATCAAAAGACAGAAATCTTGACCTGCCACTGTGTAAGGCTGAATATGATTGTGTAACCATTTTGTGAGCCCCATGTGCCGCATTTGACCAATAGCCGACTGTTATAATCTAAACTGCACACACACACACACACACACACACACACACACACACACACACACACACACACACACACACACACACACACACACACCGTACTAAACAACCCAACCCCCCATAAACACACATAAACACACACACACACACACACAAACCCACACACACACATACATACACACACACATACACACCCACACACACCCACACACACACACACACCCACACACACACCCCACACACACAAACACAGTGCTAAACACACCCATTCAGAACAGGCATGTGAGTACTGCAAAGTTTGTGTGGTCTTTCATCGTCTTACTATCATATCGTGTAGTACATGAACTGAGCATAATTTCATGTACATATGTACACACATTTACATGTGTTAACATGAAAAGGCACACACACACACACACACACACACACACACACACACACACACACACACACACACACACACACACACACACACACATATACGTACGTAAATAGCTTCAATTGGTTGTGAAGACCAGAGGGCATTCCCCCTATCTCAAGTGTACATGCCCAACCCCCACCCCCAATACGTTATTCGCAAGGACACCATTTAACTCCTCTCTTCGCCTTCTCTACAAAGACCACTGTAGACTGATCCATATGTCACCCCAAGGATATGAATCCCCATTTGCACAGGGACCACCTGTCTATAAAGACCACTGTAGTCAGACCTAAACACCACTATTATGATACCAATGGACGTCTGCACGGGGACCACCTGTCTATAAAGACCACTGTAGTCAGACCTAAACACCACTATTATGATACCAATGGACGTCTGCACAAGGGTCACCTGTCTATAAAGACCACTGTAGTCAGACCTAAACACCACTATTATGATACCAATGGACATCTGCACAGGGACCACCTGTCTATAAAGACCACTGTAGTTGGACCTAACCACCACTATTATGATACCAATGGACATCTGCACAGGGACCACCTGTCTATAGAGACCACTGCAGGCTGACATGTACAGTACTTCTCACAAAAACTGGACGACGAACGGCGGTCAAACTGTGTACGTACGGTGACCGACCGGGCATTGACCGCTGTATCTCAAGATTTTGACACAGCCCGTTTTTTCTCTAGTTGACGCTTCGCAATTGGCTTGTGGCTTCTGCCGTTGTATCTTGAAACAAAATTCGCTACTTTACGTTCTTAAAATAAGCCATTCTTGCTCAGAAAACTGATTCCAACAAACTGATGTCAATGCGTAATTAATGACATAATGATTATTGGCCTATCGTCTGTATGGCGTATGTCTGGCGAGTGTACGTCAGTTGATTGACCGCTCATTTGACCACCGTTTGTTGTCAAGTTATTAATAAAAAGTACCGTATGCATGTATCACCTCAGTGATACCAATGTACACACATCTGTACAGGGACCACCTGTCCATAAAGACCAGTGTAGGCTGACATGTCGCCTCAGTGATACCAATGTACACACATCTGTACAGGGACCACCTGTCTATAAAGACCAGTGTAGGCTGACATGTCGCCTCAGTGACACCAATGTACATATATCTGTACAGAGACCACCTGTCTATAAAGACCAGTGTAGGCTGACATGTCGCCTCAGTGACACCAATGTACATATATCTGTACAGAGACCACCTGTCTATAGAGACCACAAAAGTGCTGCTTTTGTATGGGAGTGACAGACTGGCATCACTGTACTGAAGCTGTCAAATGCTGTCACACTGCAACTTAAACTGGTTGCTAGGCAACTCCCTGTCAACAAGATTGCATCGCATCCTCAAGAAGTTACATAACTACAGATCCAATATGCAATGTCTTAGGTAATAGAGAGGTTTAGCACTACGTAAAACGTTATGTAATAAGCTTACTACGTTTCGCGCGGAAAATTAGAACGTTCTTAGTAGCGATTTCGACGTATCAAGGTATCTTAGTACGTTGCTGCTCTACGTTATAAGGCTCGTGTTGACGCTCCCTCCATTACTCCTCTAACTGCTGCTCTTCAGCCTGGCGTTCCGTTTCTGATAGTAAAAGAATGCCTTCATGGCCCAAGTCTCCCTCAGAATCGCCAAAAACTCACAAAAAGATCTTCAGCATCGTTCTATGTCGCTATAACGTTATGTATAAAGTATTTGACGTTGCTAAAACGAAAAACGTACTAAATTTCGAACGTACCTATCAGCTTACTACGTAGCGTTCAAACGTTATGCTAAACCTCTCTATTGATTGGATAATGTCTGGTTGCTTATTTTATTGAACACATGTACGTATTGTATGCACGCATGCATGTACATGCACACACATAAACACACACACGCACATCACACACGCACATCACACACCACACACACATACGCAAACACACACATACGCAAACACACACACACACACACACACACACACACACACACATGTGCACGCACACACACATACGCAAACACACACACACACACACACACACACACGCACGCATGCACGCACGCACGCACACACACACACACACACTCCTAAATTTAGCAGGTTTCAAAATTGACTCTAGGCCACACTTCACACCAACACTGGCTTCAAAGAAGTCTGTGGTGGGCAATGAACAGCTTCAAAGAATGTCCAAACAGTCAGAGCTTAATTAATTATCATGACTGTCACACAACAACAGACATAAACTGAGATTTTAAACCCTTAACAAAAACTACTATACAATGAAATGATCCTTTTTGTTTGAGTCTCGTATGTGCAGTTGAACCTCTCTACAATGAACCCTGGATACAATGAACTCTCTGATTTAACAAACATAGAACTTACAATGTACACCTGTTTACTTTTGAGCCTTTGTTTCTATGTGGGTACATTGATTTTAGTCAGGTAGCAGCATACTGTTAGCTTCTTATCTTACAAGACTTGATTATGTTCCTTCTCAACTGCAGTGGAAACCTTTAACAGACTCTATTTATCTACAACTGTTTTTTAAAGGAAAAATCGCATGAACAAGAGTGCATAAAAACCATTTAAAAATGGTAAAAGGATGTTGGATTGACACAGGACCGTGCAAAAAGGTCTTATCAAAAAGGGATTCTCCAAAAACACTTAGAACAAGGGTGAGTTGCAAACCAGGTACATGGCTAGATGGGCAAAGGGCAAGACAGGCATAGAGCTAGACAAGCATAGGGCTACACATACGTACATGAGGCTATATGGGTATAGGGCTAGACAGAGTTCAATTGGACTGAGCGTACACTGTGCAAATTCCTACATCCCTCAGCATATACGTATAATGTGCTGCACATGAATCCTACGTCTTTTCACTATTTTGAAATGGTTTTTATACACTCTTTGTAACCCTAACCCTGATGAAGTGAACACCCTGATGAAGTGAACACCCCGATGTAGTGAACACCCTGATGTAGTGAACACCCTGATGTAGTGAACACCCTGATGTAGTGAACACCCTGATGTAGTGAACACCCTGATGAAGTGAACACCCTGATGTAGTGAACACCCTGATGTAGTGAACACCCTGATGTAGTGAACACCCTGATGTAGGGAACACCCTGATTAGTGAACACCCTGATGTAGTGAACACCCTGATGTAGTGAGCACCCTGATGTAGTGAACACCCTGATGTAGTGAACACCCTGATGTAGTGAGCACCCTGATGAAGTGAACACCCTGACGTAGTGAACACCCTGATGTAGTGAACACCCTGATGTAGTGAACAACCTGATGTACTGTGGTCGTAAGTTGGGTGGTTATATAGAGATTTCACCACTATTCATTCGTATGTACGTATGTATGTACATATGTACTGTAATACACAGGCTAAACATACACAATAATTATTATAAATGTATACACAGACAGTATATCAAACATACTGTACATATTATGTATACAACATACACTCACAGGCCATATCTTATTGCAGGTACGTATGCAGGTACATACGCACATACAGTAGAACCTCGCAATAAGACCACCCCAGAAATAGGACCACCTCAGAATTAAGACCACTTTGTTGCAGTCCAGAATTTCTCCTATAGTTTTACATGGAAATTAATTGCAGAATAAAAACCACATTTTTTCTATGGATGTCAAAACCTCACAATTAAGACCACCTATTTGTGGATATTGCTGTTTTCTGTGGACATTAGGCTCTGAAATGACAACATCAGTAGAAAGAGTAAAAATCCTGATCAGACACTTCTTAGGGGCTGCCACAGACAGCTCCTGTACATTGCTTTCATTTGGACTTCCGGTGTGTAACACTTATCTGAGATACATACATACATACCTACATATATATATATATATATATATATATATATATATATATATATATATACATAATATACATATATATATATATATATATATATATATATATATATATATATATATATATATGTATGTATATATATATATATATATATATATATATATATATATAGATATAGATATATATATATAGATATAATATGGATTTGAAGAAAAGTCTGATAATAGAGAATTTATATAATAGTAATAGAGAATTATGAATATATACAGGAATAAGTTATAGGAATTGTTTTCAAAACAATTGTCCAGTTACAATAAACAGTATGTTCAATGAATGTTCAGCTGTGCACTTACACTCCAATGCTTTTCCAATATTCAATAAAGTTGGGAAAATATAGTGCTATAAAACAATTCTCTAAGGAATGGAGCGTGAACTCAGCAAAAGCGCAATCCGAACATGAAATGGTCCAGAAATAGTCGGAAACGACTTGGAAACGTAAAAAATGCAAAAGAACATCACATCGCGAAAATAAAACTCACGAAAATTACATTTTACTGCAATTTGTGAAAATTCATGCCAGGAAAATGTCCCGCTCTACGGTACACACATATGCATGTACGTACATAGTTCAATATTACAAAAACAGAGCAACTGCTGTAATCCAACACCTCTATCATCTGACACTCTCTCTAATACGACCATCTTATGAGGTACGCACAGCAAAACCTGTCTACAACAACCACTCAAGGGACCAAGTGATAGTGGTCTCTGTAGACAGGTGGTCCTTGTACAATGTGTTAGTATCAAAGAGGTGGACCATAAAACAGCCTACAGTGGTCACTATAGACAGGTGGACTTTAAGACAGGCTTAACTACACAGTCAACACAAACTAGGAGATGCTAATAGTCACTCTGAAATCCAACGACCTCTGCAAAGTGGGATAGCTGTGCTGCTTACGCACACAGGTTGGGTTACGCAGTTTCCACTCTGCATCTGGAAGTGTTGGAAATAAGGAGCAAATGGTCCCTGGGCAAAAACCTTCGCATTATCATTTTGGGTCAGACAATTTCAGATTTGCTAGCCAAGGGCACCTTTTGCAGAAGTAGTCATGTACCACATTACAATTGCAACATATTGTGCCCAGTGAAAACGTACCGCATGTGCGATGTACACACCTGCTGTACAATGACTTGGTAAAATCGCCATTTGCATATGAAATGAGACGACAGTTAGTGCTCAGCCATGTGTCCAATCCAAACCTTTCTGTGTCTGACAACATGCTAAAACGCTTGGACAATGTCTGAATGCTGACCATTTCAGTGGACCCTGTCTAATGTGGACACCTTGGGGACCACCAAAAATGTGATGATTATAGAGGTGTCCTGATTTTCAGGGCTGCTCTGATATGTTATTCATATGTGCATAAGAATTTAGGATCACAACCTATAATGTCCAGTTCATACAGATGGTGTCCAGATTTCCAAGTGTCATGAAAGTAACAGTGGGTTTCAATTAGTGTTGTGCAATTATTGAAAAAATCAACATTGCCGATTACTACTAATCAACATTGAAAGAAATCACGATATTTCGATGAATCAACACAAAAGCTGTAGGTGATCAAACTAAAAAGAAAAGCTAAAAAAGCCTAAAAACACAGTATCAAATTGAGATGTGTTTAAAAAAAGTATTCACCACAATCAGTACATCATACAAGTTTTCAGCTAAAAACACAACATGGATGCATTTTCAGTGTCCAGACGTGTTCTCTGAGCAGTGGTAATGTCATTGGTGTTATTATTGGGAGGGTTTAAATTAGCTGTTGCTAGTAGGTCCTCAGATTCTTCAACCATTTTCCACACTTGATTTCAGTGCTATCTAACTGCACATGCTTAGTGTCAGTTTTTCAATATTTTTATCCATATCCTGTGCTGTTTTTGCAATTTGTTCAAGTAATTCTCGATTTCTCATGGCAATCGATTGCAACGATTACGATTTGTCACAAATCGATTAATCTAATAATCGATTTAATCGTACAACACTAGTTTCAATGTATTTCTAATTCTGTATCCGACAATGTTCAAACGTACGTACACCTCGCGCATACAAGTACAAGGTATGAACTTACACATACGTACATATGAGCATACAAAGTATATACACAAGAGATACGTACATACATACGTATGTCGTAAGCCAGGTACATAAACACTGGAGCCTCCGAAGAAGAACACTTTGGGGACAGCATAAATTCAGCTGATTTGCTCTTTGTAGAGAGGTTTTCCTCTCTGGGAGATTCCATTATGCATTGTAGGAATTATACTGGGACCGCAAGTCATGTCCTTTGTAGAGAGGTCTATTATACTGTGTCCTTACGTGGGAGAGTCCACTATATCGGAGGTCCCACTGCACATTACAATTTACAAAGCAAGTTTCCCAGTAAATCTACTAAACGAAGGATCTGCACATGGTCTCATGTAAGCAACAAATAGCGACACCTCTCTAATCCGCCCCAAATGGTAATGGCAGTTTTATGGTGGATTGACAAGGTTTGCGCTCGGTACACGCAAAATTTCTTCATAATTTTTTTTTTTTTTTTTTTTTTTGATCTTATTTAGACTGGGACACCCACTTAGCTCAAAGGCTACTTTTCAGGGGGCCCAGTAATTGGTTACAAATACACAATCAACACACAAACAAACATACATACTAATAATTATTAATTAATTGTGACTGTCAACTGTTAAATCATGCAATGTTTATCTGTTTCGGTGGCTGTAGTGGGCCATCTTCATTCTTCTCTCTTGGTGGTGGCAGGGGGGTGCAGAGAAAAAAGGCCAAAGACACCATCAGTGGGATTGGACCTCAATCCATCCCATAACACATGCTCTGTAGTCACATCAGTAGCCCACTAAGCCACCAGCACCCACCAAATTAGGACGGATTAGCGGCCGGGGTTGGCAGATTGGAGAGATACAGTGAATTCTCATCAATTCGCCACAACTCTATCTGCCAAACTCTTCCATCCAACATCAATTTTGCGCATAAATTGATTGAAAAGGCTGTACAATAACATGGATAATCCGCCAAACTCGCAATTCTGCCCAAAATTCATCAAACGAATTGACAGTGGCAGGTAAATGAGAACTCTCCGTACTGCCAAGGAACAGACTCCCTTCAGCTCAGATAAGAGATCCCTATGACATGTCCCCTGATATGAAGAACAGGGTTATCCCATTACTATCTAACAACGGTTTCCCAGGAGACACACACATAAACATACACATGAACATACACAGACACAGACATACACACACACACACACACACACACACACACACACACACACACACACACACACACACACAGTAGTTATCTTATTATTACCTCATCCACATTTCTGATGTGCAAAACTCCCCTTTCTGAGGTAAGGGAGTCCAAAATCATGACCAGAAACAAAATTAGCCAGGGTAATGAGTAATTGATACTGTAACAGGTTTGACCTCAACATTTAGGCTTCTGAGCATCCTGTTTCCTCAACCAACAGCATCCTGACAAATACTCTATCTCTTCCACTGAATACATATAGTAAAACTAACTTAGTGCATACCTCGAAGGGGACACCAAATCAGTACTCACTATCGAGAGATACTCAGTATCAGGGATGGTTTATGTACATGAGGTATACACAGGGACAGAATGAGGAGTACGTACTTACTATCCAGAAGTACGCATATACACATGTACTAAGTTAAAACCAGGTACCCATTAAGTAAGTTCCACGGTGCATACTTACGTACATGTACGATTGCAGTGAGACCTCTGTTTAAGGTGAGCTCCAAAGTACAGCCACCTCCATCAACAGGACACCATTGCTCTGTCCCATTTGATATCCCTCACAATG
>CAUJGJ010000073.1:2500-5000 GCA_963170055.1 Halisarca cf. caerulea | reverse complement strand
AGACAGGAGGTCCTTGTGTAGAGGTGCAATGGAGTTGGTTTAGTGGATCACGGACCAGTCTACAGTGGTCATTCTCCAGTGGTCTTTAAGACAAGTTTCACTGTGTGTACAAGACTCTACCTTTAGCTAAAGCACAACCAGTCTCCAGACAGCTCATGTGGACAACGACACCACACACCACTGATTCACTTGCCATGCACAAGGGGACTAGTAGCTCTCAAACAAAATGAAAGCTACGAACAAGTAGAACTACACACGTTCGCAAAACTGTGAAAGGTGTGTGCGTGTGTCCTTCCAGCAGTGTAGCACAGGGCAAAGCGGGTAACTCGGAACGATCGGCCAAAAGCAGTGTTAAGCACGAGCTACACGCACACTTTTTTGTCAGTATTGTCTCTGTGAACTGGGAGTTCAGCAGAAGGAAGTACGGGGGGTGGGCAGCTCAGAAATAGCAAAAGGTTGAAATTGTAAGTTCAGAATTACTCACTGTCCCAAACTACCCGCTTTACACTAAGAGGTGGAATTAAGCAGTCTCTAAGAGAATGACCTTACGAGATACAATGAACGGTTCACAGAGAAGCATTAGGAGAGCAAAGTGGTAATTGGTCCAGGAGCTTTGTTCGCGAAACCAAAGCAAAAAACGTTAATTTAACATCTGTTTACGTCTCTCTTGACAAAACAACAACCACAACAAGAAACAGAGAGGCAGCAGAGAGTCCTCACCTTATGCGTAGTACAACAGATTACGATCAAAGAAACTTTACTTGAACGTTTTGCAGTGCGCCTCCTTCGCTCGCTCAAACGCAGAACATGTGGTTATAAGCTCGCATGTCATGGCTATGAATGCTATTAATGGCTCCTTAGTACTATGAATATCATTAAAAGTAATTCCCTGACCACCCAGGTCTGTGAGTGCAGTAAACAAGCCTATGAATATCGTTATTATGAACAAAATGGCTGCCGTTCCGCCCTAACATGCAGGAGGCTAGTCTAGTCTAACTAGCTAGCCCGTCTCCGCAAGCGCCCTACTAGTCTAACTAGCTAGCCCGTCTCCGCAAGCCCCTTCTCGCCCGTAGGGCGCTTGCGGAGACGGGCTAGCTAGTTAGACTAGAGGCTAGTCTAGCCGCTAGCCCCGGAGGAAAAGTACGGGGCTAGCGGCTAGACTAGCAGGAGGCCGACGGCCGTTCAAGCTGTGTGCACCGGATGAAACCCAACTAGCGGACAGTGTATGATTCAGAACGTGTAAAAGTAGCGTGAACCGAATGTGCGCCTTTTTTATCATTTATATGTCATACTAGCTTCACAGGTGAAACTAGAAACTTAGTTGACTCATCCTTTCAGTCTGTCTGTCAGTTAGTGCTAAATTCCACCAAGTCAGTGGTGATTTAACAGCACTGATCCACCCATAACCAATCTAGAAATCCCTATCACTAGTTTGTATTGTCTTTGATCCATATTGTAAGGTCTAAGGTAAATGGGGGTAATTTGCCGGTGACAGGTCCAGGATGTACTTGACCTTTTGTTCACTGACTCTGCCCTGGCAGCCGCCTTGCCAATTAATGCCGAACTCCCTCTCCATCGAGACAATGCAGAGTAGAGTTATTTGATGTATCTGGTGGTTGACACTGCTTTTGGATGGACTGTTCCAAATTGCCTGTCATTCCTAATGAACCCCGACCCTTCACCTCAGTTATGATGTTAAATTGTTAAGTGTGCATGCAAGTCCTGCATTTATACGGGTTACAGCACACATGCATGTCTGGCCCTATTCTAGGTACATTGGGTATAGTTATCTAGCTGGTTTGCTGAAGTTTCGAAAACAAGCCGGGTTCAGACTACAACATTAGACTGCATATTAATGCATGGCATTGCCCAAAAGTGTTTGATCGTGAGCAGTAGAACATGCATGGAGCATGCGATTGAATGGACTTTATATTAACCATATAAGTTGTGATTATAAATAACTGTCTTGTCCAATGAATTCTCCTAGTATTAAATGTGCTTAATTCTTCACACCATGGCACAGTTGCCCTGCCAATGGAGTTTTTTGTCCATTGATATAATCAAGAGCCTTAATTCCTGTCGACGGATCTGACCACTGATTGGGACAGTGCACATGGTCCATGCAGCATGCATGCTGAAGGACGGAAGCTGCTAACATGCAACTCCAAATGCATGTGTTCAATCCTTCACTCCATGTAGCATTCATGATAGAAACCTCGAGAGCTTTTTAATTGCTCCAGTGACAATTAAGAGCCTTTCCGGCTGACGGATCTGGGACACAGCATGTGCCTTTTCACCAGTGGCTGACCATCACCATGCACACAGAGAGGCAAGGCAGCTTCATATGCAGTCTCTGTGAGGGGTGACTTAATTGCACAACCCCATTCTATACAAATTACATGAGAAATAAATTGTCAATAATTGCATGTTTATTAGTTTATTTATGTGTTACATATCAGCCTACCATGTGAACACTTAATTTAATTGATTGTCCACAATA
>CAUJGJ010000072.1:1695000-1805332 GCA_963170055.1 Halisarca cf. caerulea | reverse complement strand
AAAGCCTAAGTTTCAACTATCTAAGAAAGTTAAGTTTAAAAGATTACAAAGTATAAATAATATTTATCGCAAAGATAAAGTTAGAAACATAACTTTAAAATTAGGCAAAGTGCAAAATTGGCAAAGTTCGTAAGATATGACAAATGAAATACTAATTTTAACTAACTAAGAAAGTTAAGTTTAAAACGTTAGAAAGTTTAAATAATATTTATCGCAAAGATAAAGTTAGAAACATAACTTTAAAATTAGGCAAAGTGCAAAATTGGCAAAGTTCGTAAGATATGACAAATGAAATACTAATTTTAACTATCTAAGAAAGTTAAGTTTAAAAGATTACAAAGTTTAAATAATATTTATCGCAAAGATAAAGTTAGAAACATAACTTTAAAATTAGGCAAAGTGCAAAATTGGCAAAGTTCGTAAGATATGACAAATGAAATACTAATTTTAACTAACTAAGAAAGTTAAGTTTAAAAGATTACAAAGTTTAAATAATATTTATCGCAAAGATAAAGTTAGAAACATAACTTTAAAATTAGGCAAAGTGCAAAATTGGCAAAGTTCGTAAGATATGACAAATGAAATACTAATTTTAACTAACTAAGAAAGTTAAGTTTAAAAGTTTACAAAGTTTAAATAATATTTATCGCAAAGATAAAGTTAGAAACATAACTTTAAAATTAGGCAAAGTGCAAAATTGGCAAAGTTCGTAAGATATGACAAATGAAATACTAATTTTAACTATCTAAGAAAGTTAAGTTTAAAACGTTAGAAAGTTTAAATAATATTTATCGCAAAGATAAAGTTAGAAACATAACTTTAAAATTAGGCAAAGTGCAAAATTGGCAAAGTTCGTAAAATATGACAAATGAAATACTAATTTTAACTATCTAAGAAAGTTAAGTTTAAAAGATTACAAAGTTTAAATAATATTTATCGCAAAGATAAAGTTAGAAACATAACTTTAAAATCAGGCAAAGTGCAAAATTGGCAAAGTTCGTAAGATATGACAAATGAAATACTAATTTTAACTATCTAAGAAAGTTAAGTTTAAAAGATTACAAAGTTTAAATAATATTTATCGCAAAGATAAAGTTAGAAACATAACTTTAAAATTAGGCAAAGTGCAAAATTGGCAAAGTTCGTAAGATATGACAAATGAAATACTAATTTTAACTAACTAAGAAAGTTAAGTTTAAAAGATTACAAAGTTTAAATAATATTTATCGCAAAGATAAAGTTAGAAACATAACTTTAAAATTAGGCAAAGTGCAAAATTGGCAAAGTTCGTAAGATATGACAAATGAAATACTAATTTTAACTAACTAAGAAAGTTAAGTTTAAAAGATTACAAAGTTTAAATAATATTTATCGCAAAGATAAAGTTAGAAACATAACTTTAAAATTAGGCAAAGTGCAAAATTGGCAAAGTTCGTAAGATATGACAAATGAAATACTAATTTTAACTAACTAAGAAAGTTAAGTTTAAAAGTTTACAAAGTTTAAATAATATTTATCGCAAAGATAAAGTTAGAAACATAACTTTAAAATTAGGCAAAGTGCAAAATTGGCAAAGTTCGTAAGATATGACAAATGAAATACTAATTTTAACTATCTAAGAAAGTTAAGTTTAAAACGTTAGAAAGTTTAAATAATATTTATCGCAAAGATAAAGTTAGAAACATAACTTTAAAATTAGGCAAAGTGCAAAATTGGCAAAGTTCGTAAAATATGACAAATGAAATACTAATTTTAACTATCTAAGAAAGTTAAGTTTAAAAGATTACAAAGTTTAAATAATATTTATCGCAAAGATAAAGTTAGAAACATAACTTTAAAATCAGGCAAAGTGCAAAATTGGCAAAGTTCGTAAGATATGACAAATGAAATACTAATTTTAACTATCTAAGAAAGTTAAGTTTAAAAGATTACAAAGTTTAAATAATATTTATCGCAAAGATAAAGTTAGAAACATAACTTTAAAATTAGGCAAAGTGCAAAATTGGCAAAGTTCGTAAGATATGACAAATGAAATACTAATTTTAACTATCTAAGAAAGTTAAGTTTAAAAGATTACAAAGTTTAAATAATATTTATCGCAAAGATAAAGTTAGAAACATAACTTTAAAATTAGGCAAAGTGCAAAATTGGCAAAGTTCGTAAGATATGACAAATGAAATACTAATTTTAACTATCTAAGAAAGTTAAGTTTAAAACGTTAGAAAGTTTAAATAATATTTATCGCAAAGATAAAGTTAGAAACATAACTTTAAAATTAGGCAAAGTGCAAAATTGGCAAAGTTCGTAAGATATGACAAATGAAATACTAATTTTAACTATCTAAGAAAGTTAAGTTTAAAACGTTAGAAAGTTTAAATAATATTTATCGCAAAGATAAAGTTAGAAACATAACTTTAAAATTAGGCAAAGTGCAAAATTGGCAAAGTTCGTAAAATATGACAAATGAAATACTAATTTTAACTATCTAAGAAAGTTAAGTTTAAAAGATTACAAAGTTTAAATAATATTTATCGCAAAGATAAAGTTAGAAACATAACTTTAAAATCAGGCAAAGTGCAAAATTGGCAAAGTTCGTAAGATATGACAAATGAAATACTAATTTTAACTATCTAAGAAAGTTAAGTTTAAAAGATTACAAAGTTTAAATAATATTTATCGCAAAGATAAAGTTAGAAACATAACTTTAAAATTAGGCAAAGTGCAAAATTGGCAAAGTTCGTAAGATATGACAAATGAAATACTAATTTTAACTATCTAAGAAAGTTAAGTTTAAAAGATTACAAAGTTTAAATAATATTTATCGCAAAGATAAAGTTAGAAACATAACTTTAAAATTAGGCAAAGTGCAAAATTGGCAAAGTTCGTAAGATATGACAAATGAAATACTAATTTTAACTATCTAAGAAAGTTAAGTTTAAAACGTTAGAAAGTTTAAATAATATTTATCGCAAAGATAAAGTTAGAAACATAACTTTAAAATTAGGCAAAGTGCAAAATTGGCAAAGTTCGTAAGATATGACAAATGAAATACTAATTTTAACTATCTAAGAAAGTTAAGTTTAAAACGTTAGAAAGTTTAAATAATATTTATCGCAAAGATAAAGTTAGAAACATAACTTTAAAATTAGGCAAAGTGCAAAATTGGCAAAGTTCGTAAGATATGACAAATGAAATACTAATTTTAACTAACTAAGAAAGTTAAGTTTAAAAGTTTACAAAGTTTAAATAATATTTATCGCAAAGATAAAGTTAGAAACATAACTTTAAAATTAGGCAAAGTGCAAAATTGGCAAAGTTCGTAAGATATGACAAATGAAATACTAATTTTAACTATCTAAGAAAGTTAAGTTTAAAACGTTAGAAAGTTTAAATAATATTTATCGCAAAGATAAAGTTAGAAACATAACTTTAAAATTAGGCAAAGTGCAAAATTGGCAAAGTTCGTAAGATATGACAAATGAAATACTAATTTTAACTATCTAAGAAAGTTAAGTTTAAAAGATTACAAAGTTTAAATAATATTTATCGCAAAGATAAAGTTAGAAACATAACTTTAAAATCAGGCAAAGTGCAAAATTGGCAAAGTTCGTAAGATATGACAAATGAAATACTAATTTTAACTATCTAAGAAAGTTAAGTTTAAAAGATTACAAAGTTTAAATAATATTTATCGCAAAGATAAAGTTAGAAACATAACTTTAAAATTAGGCAAAGTGCAAAATTGGCAAAGTTCGTAAGATATGACAAATGAAATACTAATTTTAACTATCTAAGAAAGTTAAGTTTAAAAGATTACAAAGTTTAAATAATATTTATCGCAAAGATAAAGTTAGAAACATAACTTTAAAATTAGGCAAAGTGCAAAATTGGCAAAGTTCGTAAGATATGACAAATGAAATACTAATTTTAACTATCTAAGAAAGTTAAGTTTAAAACGTTAGAAAGTTTAAATAATATTTATCGCAAAGATAAAGTTAGAAACATAACTTTAAAATTAGGCAAAGTGCAAAATTGGCAAAGTTCGTAAGATATGACAAATGAAATACTAATTTTAACTATCTAAGAAAGTTAAGTTTAAAACGTTAGAAAGTTTAAATAATATTTATCGCAAAGATAAAGTTAGAAACATAACTTTAAAATTAGGCAAAGTGCAAAATTGGCAAAGTTCGTAAGATATGACAAATGAAATACTAATTTTAACTATCTAAGAAAGTTAAGTTTAAAACGTTAGAAAGTTTAAATAATATTTATCGCAAAGATAAAGTTAGAAACATAACTTTAAAATTAGGCAAAGTGCAAAATTGGCAAAGTTAGTAAGATATGACAAATGAAATACTAATTTTAACTATCTAAGAAAGTTAAGTTTAAAACGTTAGAAAATTTAAATAATATTTATCGCAAAGATAAAGTTAGAAACATAACTTTAAAATTAGGCAAAGTGCAAAATTGGCAAAGTTCGTAAGATATGACAAATGAAATACTAATTTTAACTATCTAAGAAAGTTAAGTTTAAAACGTTAGAAAGTTTAAATAATATTTATCGCAAAGATAAAGTTAGAAACATAACTTTAAAATTAGGCAAAGTGCAAAATTGGCAAAGTTCGTAAGATATGACAAATGAAATACTAATTTTAACTATCTAAGAAAGTTAAGTTTAAAACGTTAGAAAGTTTAAATAATATTTATCGCAAAGATAAAGTTAGAAACATAACTTTAAAATTAGGCAAAGTGCAAAATTGGCAAAGTTAGTAAGATATGACAAATGAAATACTAATTTTAACTATCTAAGAAAGTTAAGTTTAAAACGTTAGAAAATTTAAATAATATTTATCGCAAAGATAAAGTTAGAAACATAACTTTAAAATTAGGCAAAGTGCAAAATTGGCAAAGTTCGTAAGATATGACAAATGAAATACTAATTTTAACTATCTAAGAAAGTTAAGTTTAAAACGTTAGAAAGTTTAAATAATATTTATCGCAAAGATAAAGTTAGAAACATAACTTTAAAATTAGGCAAAGTGCAAAATTGGCAAAGTTCGTAAGATATGACAAATGAAATACTAATTTTAACTAACTAAGAAAGTTAAGTTTAAAACGTTAGAAAGTTTAAATAATATTTATCGCAAAGATAAAGTTAGAAACATAACTTTAAAATTAGGCAAAGTGCAAAATTGGCAAAGTTCGTAAGATATGACAAATGAAATACTAATTTTAACTAACTAAGAAAGTTAAGTTTAAAAGATTACAAAGTCTAAATAATATTTATCGCAAAGATAAAGTTAGAAACATAACTTTAAAATTAGGCAAAGTGCAAAATTGGCAAAGTTAGTAAGATATGACAAATGAAATACTAATTTTAACTATCTAAGAAAGTTAAGTTTAAAACGTTAGAAAATTTAAATAATATTTATCGCAAAGATAAAGTTAGAAACATAACTTTAAAATTAGGCAAAGTGCAAAATTGGCAAAGTTCGTAAGATATGACAAATGAAATACTAATTTTAACTAACTAAGAAAGTTAAGTTTAAAAGATTACAAAGTCTAAATAATATTTATCGCAAAGATAAAGTTAGAAACATAACTTTAAAATTAGGCAAAGTGCAAAATTGGCAAAGTTAGTAAGATATGACAAATGAAATACTAATTTTAACTATCTAAGAAAGTTAAGTTTAAAACGTTAGAAAATTTAAATAATATTTATCGCAAAGATAAAGTTAGAAACATAACTTTAAAATTAGGCAAAGTGCAAAATTGGCAAAGTTCGTAAGATATGACAAATGAAATACTAATTTTAACTATCTAAGAAAGTTAAGTTTAAAACGTTAGAAAGTTTAAATAATATTTATCGCAAAGATAAAGTTAGAAACATAACTTTAAAATTAGGCAAAGTGCAAAATTGGCAAAGTTCGTAAGATATGACAAATGAAATACTAATTTTAACTAACTAAGAAAGTTAAGTTTAAAACGTTAGAAAGTTTAAATAATATTTATCGCAAAGATAAAGTTAGAAACATAACTTTAAAATTAGGCAAAGTGCAAAATTGGCAAAGTTCGTAAGATATGACAAATGAAATACTAATTTTAACTAACTAAGAAAGTTAAGTTTAAAAGATTACAAAGTCTAAATAATATTTATCGCAAAGATAAAGTTAGAAACATAACTTTAAAATTAGGCAAAGTGCAAAATTGGCAAAGTTCGTAAGATATGACAAATGAAATACTAATTTTAACTAAGAAAGTTAAGTTTAAAAGATTACAAAGTTTAAATAATATTTATCGCAAAGATAAAGTTAGAAACATAACTTTAAAATTAGGCAAAGTGCAAAATTGGCAAAGTTCGTAAGATATGACAAATGAAATACTAATTTTAACTATCTAAGAAAGTTAAGTTTAAAACGTTAGAAAGTTTAAATAATATTTATCGCAAAGATAAAGTTAGAAACATAACTTTAAAATTAGGCAAAGTGCAAAATTGGCAAAGTTCGTAAGATATGACAAATGAAATACTAATTTTAACTAACTAAGAAAGTTAAGTTTAAAACGTTAGAAAGTTTAAATAATATTTATCGCAAAGATAAAGTTAGAAACATAACTTTAAAATTAGGCAAAGTGCAAAATTGGCAAAGTTCGTAAGATATGACAAATGAAATACTAATTTTAACTAACTAAGAAAGTTAAGTTTAAAAGATTACAAAGTCTAAATAATATTTATCGCAAAGATAAAGTTAGAAACATAACTTTAAAATTAGGCGAAGTGCAAAATTGGCAAAGTTAGTAAGATATGACAAATGAAATACTAATTTTAACTAAGAAAGTTAAGTTTAAAAGATTACAAAGTTTAAATAATATTTATCGCAAAGATAAAGTTAGAAACATAACTTTAAAATTAGGCAAAGTGCAAAATTGGCAAAGTTCGTAAGATATGACAAATGAAATACTAATTTTAACTATCTAAGTAAAGTTAAGTTTAATACGTTAGAAAGTTTAAATAATATTTATCGCAAAGATAAAGTTAGAAACATAACTTTAAAATTAGGCAAAGTGCAAAATTGGCAAAGTTCGTAAGATATGACAAATGAAATACTAATTTTAACTATCTAAGAAAGTTAAGTTTAAAACGTTAGAAAGTTTAAATAATATTTATCGCAAAGATAAAGTTAGAAACATAACTTTAAAATTAGGCAAAGTGCAAAATTGGCAAAGTTCGTAAGATATGACAAATGAAATACTAATTTTAACTAAGAAAGTTAAGTTTAAAAGATTACAAAGTTTAAATAATATTTATCGCAAAGATAAAGTTAGAAACATAACTTTAAAATTAGGCAAAGTGCAAAATTGGCAAAGTTCGTAAGATATGACAAATGAAATACTAATTTTAACTATCTAAGAAAGTTAAGTTTAAAACGTTAGAAAGTTTAAATAATATTTATCGCAAAGATAAAGTTAGAAACATAACTTTAAAATTAGGCAAAGTGCAAAATTGGCAAAGTTCGTAAGATATGACAAATGAAATACTAATTTTAACTAACTAAGAAAGTTAAGTTTAAAAGATTACAAAGTCTAAATAATATTTATCGCAAAGATAAAGTTAGAAACATAACTTTAAAATTAGGCAAAGTGCAAAATTGGCAAAGTTAGTAAGATATGACAAATGAAATACTAATTTTAACTATCTAAGAAAGTTAAGTTTAAAACGTTAGAAAATTTAAATAATATTTATCGCAAAGATAAAGTTAGAAACATAACTTTAAAATTAGGCAAAGTGCAAAATTGGCAAAGTTCGTAAGATATGACAAATGAAATACTAATTTTAACTAACTAAGAAAGTTAAGTTTAAAAGATTACAAAGTCTAAATAATATTTATCGCAAAGATAAAGTTAGAAACATAACTTTAAAATTAGGCAAAGTGCAAAATTGGCAAAGTTCGTAAGATATGACAAATGAAATACTAATTTTAACTAAGAAAGTTAAGTTTAAAAGATTACAAAGTTTAAATAATATTTATCGCAAAGATAAAGTTAGAAACATAACTTTAAAATTAGGCAAAGTGCAAAATTGGCAAAGTTCGTAAGATATGACAAATGAAATACTAATTTTAACTATCTAAGAAAGTTAAGTTTAAAACGTTAGAAAGTTTAAATAATATTTATCGCAAAGATAAAGTTAGAAACATAACTTTAAAATTAGGCAAAGTGCAAAATTGGCAAAGTTCGTAAGATATGACAAATGAAATACTAATTTTAACTATCTAAGTAAAGTTAAGTTTAATACGTTAGAAAGTTTAAATAATATTTATCGCAAAGATAAAGTTAGAAACATAACTTTAAAATTAGGCAAAGTGCAAAATTGGCAAAGTTCGTAAGATATGACAAATGAAATACTAATTTTAACTATCTAAGAAAGTTAAGTTTAAAACGTTAGAAAGTTTAAATAATATTTATCGCAAAGATAAAGTTAGAAACATAACTTTAAAATTAGGCAAAGTGCAAAATTGGCAAAGTTCGTAAGATATGACAAATGAAATACTAATTTTAACTAAGAAAGTTAAGTTTAAAAGATTACAAAGTTTAAATAATATTTATCGCAAAGATAAAGTTAGAAACATAACTTTAAAATTAGGCAAAGTGCAAAATTGGCAAAGTTCGTAAGATATGACAAATGAAATACTAATTTTAACTATCTAAGAAAGTTAAGTTTAAAACGTTAGAAAGTTTAAATAATATTTATCGCAAAGATAAAGTTAGAAACATAACTTTAAAATTAGGCAAAGTGCAAAATTGGCAAAGTTCGTAAGATATGACAAATGAAATACTAATTTTAACTATCTAAGTAAAGTTAAGTTTAATACGTTAGAAAGTTTAAATAATATTTATCGCAAAGATAAAGTTAGAAACATAACTTTAAAATTAGGCAAAGTGCAAAATTGGCAAAGTTCGTAAGATATGACAAATGAAATACTAATTTTAACTATCTAAGAAAGTTAAGTTTAAAACGTTAGAAAGTTTAAATAATATTTATCGCAAAGATAAAGTTAGAAACATAACTTTAAAATTAGGCAAAGTGCAAAATTGGCAAAGTTCGTAAGATATGACAAATGAAATACTAATTTTAACTATCTAAGTAAAGTTAAGTTTAATACGTTAGAAAGTTTAAATAATATTTATCGCAAAGATAAAGTTAGAAACATAACTTTAAAATTAGGCAAAGTGCAAAATTGGCAAAGTTCGTAAGATATGACAAATGAAATACTAATTTTAACTATCTAAGAAAGTTAAGTTTAAAAGATTACAAAGTTTAAATAATATTTATCGCAAAGATAAAGTTAGAAACATAACTTTAAAATCAGGCAAAGTGCAAAATTGGCAAAGTTCGTAAGATATGACAAATGAAATACTAATTTTAACTATCTAAGAAAGTTAAGTTTAAAAGATTACAAAGTTTAAATAATATTTATCGCAAAGATAAAGTTAGAAACATAACTTTAAAATTAGGCAAAGTGCAAAATTGGCAAAGTTCGTAAGATATGACAAATGAAATACTAATTTTAACTATCTAAGAAAGTTAAGTTTAAAAGATTACAAAGTTTAAATAATATTTATCGCAAAGATAAAGTTAGAAACATAACTTTAAAATTAGGCAAAGTGCAAAATTGGCAAAGTTCGTAAGATATGACAAATGAAATACTAATTTTAACTATCTAAGAAAGTTAAGTTTAAAACGTTAGAAAGTTTAAATAATATTTATCGCAAAGATAAAGTTAGAAACATAACTTTAAAATTAGGCAAAGTGCAAAATTGGCAAAGTTCGTAAGATATGACAAATGAAATACTAATTTTAACTATCTAAGAAAGTTAAGTTTAAAACGTTAGAAAGTTTAAATAATATTTATCGCAAAGATAAAGTTAGAAACATAACTTTAAAATTAGGCAAAGTGCAAAATTGGCAAAGTTCGTAAGATATGACAAATGAAATACTAATTTTAACTATCTAAGAAAGTTAAGTTTAAAACGTTAGAAAGTTTAAATAATATTTATCGCAAAGATAAAGTTAGAAACATAACTTTAAAATTAGGCAAAGTGCAAAATTGGCAAAGTTCGTAAGATATGACAAATGAAATACTAATTTTAACTAACTAAGAAAGTTAAGTTTAAAACGTTAGAAAGTTTAAATAATATTTATCGCAAAGATAAAGTTAGAAACATAACTTTAAAATTAGGCAAAGTGCAAAATTGGCAAAGTTCGTAAGATATGACAAATGAAATACTAATTTTAACTAACTAAGAAAGTTAAGTTTAAAAGATTACAAAGTCTAAATAATATTTATCGCAAAGATAAAGTTAGAAACATAACTTTAAAATTAGGCAAAGTGCAAAATTGGCAAAGTTCGTAAGATATGACAAATGAAATACTAATTTTAACTAAGAAAGTTAAGTTTAAAAGATTACAAAGTTTAAATAATATTTATCGCAAAGATAAAGTTAGAAACATAACTTTAAAATTAGGCAAAGTGCAAAATTGGCAAAGTTCGTAAGATATGACAAATGAAATACTAATTTTAACTATCTAAGAAAGTTAAGTTTAAAAGATTACAAAGTTTAAATAATATTTATCGCAAAGATAAAGTTAGAAACATAACTTTAAAATTAGGCAAAGTGCAAAATTGGCAAAGTTCGTAAGATATGACAAATGAAATACTAATTTTAACTATCTAAGAAAGTTAAGTTTAAAACGTTAGAAAGTTTAAATAATATTTATCGCAAAGATAAAGTTAGAAACATAACTTTAAAATTAGGCAAAGTGCAAAATTGGCAAAGTTCGTAAGATATGACAAATGAAATACTAATTTTAACTATCTAAGAAAGTTAAGTTTAAAACGTTAGAAAGTTTAAATAATATTTATCGCAAAGATAAAGTTAGAAACATAACTTTAAAATTAGGCAAAGTGCAAAATTGGCAAAGTTCGTAAGATATGACAAATGAAATACTAATTTTAACTATCTAAGAAAGTTAAGTTTAAAAGATTACAAAGTTTAAATAATATTTATCGCAAAGATAAAGTTAGAAACATAACTTTAAAATTAGGCAAAGTGCAAAATTGGCAAAGTTCGTAAGATATGACAAATGAAATACTAATTTTAACTATCTAAGAAAGTTAAGTTTAAAAGATTACAAAGTTTAAATAATATTTATCGCAAAGATAAAGTTAGAAACATAACTTTAAAATTAGGCAAAGTGCAAAATTGGCAAAGTTCGTAAGATATGACAAATGAAATACTAATTTTAACTATCTAAGAAAGTTAAGTTTAAAACGTTAGAAAGTTTAAATAATATTTATCGCAAAGATAAAGTTAGAAACATAACTTTAAAATTAGGCAAAGTGCAAAATTGGCAAAGTTCGTAAGATATGACAAATGAAATACTAATTTTAACTATCTAAGAAAGTTAAGTTTAAAAGATTACAAAGTTTAAATAATATTTATCGCAAAGATAAAGTTAGAAACATAACTTTAAAATTAGGCAAAGTGCAAAATTGGCAAAGTTCGTAAGATATGACAAATGAAATACTAATTTTAACTATCTAAGAAAGTTAAGTTTAAAACGTTAGAAAGTTTAAATAATATTTATCGCAAAGATAAAGTTAGAAACATAACTTTAAAATTAGGCAAAGTGCAAAATTGGCAAAGTTCGTAAGATATGACAAATGAAATACTAATTTTAACTATCTAAGTAAAGTTAAGTTTAAAACGTTAGAAAGTTTAAATAATATTTATCGCAAAGATAAAGTTAGAAACATAACTTTAAAATTAGGAAAAGTGCAAAATTGGCAAAGTTCGTAAGATATGACAAATGAAATACTAATTTTAACTATCTAAGAAAGTTAAGTTTAAAACGTTAGAAAGTTTAAATAATATTTATCGCAAAGATAAAGTTAGAAACATAACTTTAAAATTAGGCAAAGTGCAAAATTGGCAAAGTTCGTAAGATATGACAAATGAAATACTAATTTTAACTATCTAAGAAAGTTAAGTTTAAAACGTTAGAAAGTTTAAATAATATTTATCGCAAAGATAAAGTTAGAAACATAACTTTAAAATTAGGCAAAGTGCAAAATTGGCAAAGTTCGTAAGATATGACAAATGAAATACTAATTTTAACTATCTAAGAAAGTTAAGTTTAAAAGATTACAAAGTTTAAATAATATTTATCGCAAAGATAAAGTTAGAAACATAACTTTAAAATTAGGCAAAGTGCAAAATTGGCAAAGTTCGTAAGATATGACAAATGAAATACTAATTTTAACTATCTAAGAAAGTTAAGTTTAAAACGTTAGAAAGTTTAAATAATATTTATCGCAAAGATAAAGTTAGAAACATAACTTTAAAATTAGGCAAAGTGCAAAATTGGCAAAGTTCGTAAGATATGACAAATGAAATACTAATTTTAACTATCTAAGAAAGTTAAGTTTAAAAGATTACAAAGTTTAAATAATATTTATCGCAAAGATAAAGTTAGAAACATAACTTTAAAATTAGGCAAAGTGCAAAATTGGCAAAGTTCGTAAGATATGACAAATGAAATACTAATTTTAACTATCTAAGAAAGTTAAGTTTAAAAGATTACAAAGTTTAAATAATATTTATCGCAAAGATAAAGTTAGAAACATAACTTTAAAATTAGGCAAAGTGCAAAATTGGCAAAGTTCGTAAGATATGACAAATGAAATACTAATTTTAACTATCTAAGAAAGTTAAGTTTAAAAGATTACAAAGTTTAAATAATATTTATCGCAAAGATAAAGTTAGAAACATAACTTTAAAATTAGGCAAAGTGCAAAATTGGCAAAGTTCGTAAGATATGACAAATGAAATACTAATTTTAACTATCTAAGAAAGTTAAGTTTAAAACGTTAGAAAGTTTAAATAATATTTATCGCAAAGATAAAGTTAGAAACATAACTTTAAAATTAGGCAAAGTGCAAAATTGGCAAAGTTCGTAAGATATGACAAATGAAATACTAATTTTAACTATCTAAGAAAGTTAAGTTTAAAAGATTACAAAGTTTAAATAATATTTATCGCAAAGATAAAGTTAAAATTAGGCAAAGTGCAAAATTGGCAAAGTTCGTAAGATATGACAAATGAAATACTAATTTTAACTATCTAAGAAAGTTAAGTTTAAAAGATTACAAAGTTTAAATAATATTTATCGCAAAGATAAAGTTAGAAACATAACTTTAAAATTAGGCAAAGTGCAAAATTGGCAAAGTTCGTAAGATATGACAAATGAAATACTAATTTTAACTATCTAAGAAAGTTAAGTTTAAAACGTTAGAAAGTTTAAATAATATTTATCGCAAAGATAAAGTTAGAAACATAACTTTAAAATTAGGCAAAGTGCAAAATTGGCAAAGTTCGTAAGATATGACAAATGAAATACTAATTTTAACTAACTAAGAAAGTTAAGTTTAAAACGTTAGAAAGTTTAAATAATATTTATCGCAAAGATAAAGTTAGAAACATAACTTTAAAATTAGGAAAAGTGCAAAATTGGCAAAGTTCGTAAGATATGACAAATGAAATACTAATTTTAACTATCTAAGAAAGTTAAGTTTAAAACGTTAGAAAGTTTAAATAATATTTATCGCAAAGATAAAGTTAGAAACATAACTTTAAAATTAGGCAAAGTGCAAAATTGGCAAAGTTCGTAAGATATGACAAATGAAATACTAATTTTAACTATCTAAGAAAGTTAAGTTTAAAACGTTAGAAAGTTTAAATAATATTTATCGCAAAGATAAAGTTAGAAACATAACTTTAAAATTAGGCAAAGTGCAAAATTGGCAAAGTTCGTAAGATATGACAAATGAAATACTAATTTTAACTATCTAAGAAAGTTAAGTTTAAAAGATTACAAAGTTTAAATAATATTTATCGCAAAGATAAAGTTAGAAACATAACTTTAAAATTAGGCAAAGTGCAAAATTGGCAAAGTTCGTAAGATATGACAAATGAAATACTAATTTTAACTATCTAAGAAAGTTAAGTTTAAAAGATTACAAAGTTTAAATAATATTTATCGCAAAGATAAAGTTAGAAACATAACTTTAAAATTAGGCAAAGTGCAAAATTGGCAAAGTTCGTAAGATATGACAAATGAAATACTAATTTTAACTATCTAAGAAAGTTAAGTTTAAAAGATTACAAAGTTTAAATAATATTTATCGCAAAGATAAAGTTAGAAACATAACTTTAAAATTAGGCAAAGTGCAAAATTGGCAAAGTTCGTAAGATATGACAAATGAAATACTAATTTTAACTATCTAAGAAAGTTAAGTTTAAAACGTTAGAAAGTTTAAATAATATTTATCGCAAAGATAAAGTTAGAAACATAACTTTAAAATTAGGCAAAGTGCAAAATTGGCAAAGTTCGTAAGATATGACAAATGAAATACTAATTTTAACTATCTAAGAAAGTTAAGTTTAAAACGTTAGAAAGTTTAAATAATATTTATCGCAAAGATAAAGTTAGAAACATAACTTTAAAATTAGGCAAAGTGCAAAATTGGCAAAGTTCGTAAGATATGACAAATGAAATACTAATTTTAACTATCTAAGAAAGTTAAGTTTAAAAGATTACAAAGTTTAAATAATATTTATCGCAAAGATAAAGTTAGAAACATAACTTTAAAATTAGGCAAAGTGCAAAATTGGCAAAGTTCGTAAGATATGACAAATGAAATACTAATTTTAACTATCTAAGAAAGTTAAGTTTAAAAGATTACAAAGTTTAAATAATATTTATCGCAAAGATAAAGTTAGAAACATAACTTTAAAATTAGGCAAAGTGCAAAATTGGCAAAGTTCGTAAGATATGACAAATGAAATACTAATTTTAACTATCTAAGAAAGTTAAGTTTAAAACGTTAGAAAGTTTAAATAATATTTATCGCAAAGATAAAGTTAGAAACATAACTTTAAAATTAGGCAAAGTGCAAAATTGGCAAAGTTCGTAAGATATGACAAATGAAATACTAATTTTAACTATCTAAGAAAGTTAAGTTTAAAAGATTACAAAGTTTAAATAATATTTATCGCAAAGATAAAGTTAGAAACATAACTTTAAAATTAGGCAAAGTGCAAAATTGGCAAAGTTCGTAAGATATGACAAATGAAATACTAATTTTAACTATCTAAGAAAGTTAAGTTTAAAACGTTAGAAAGTTTAAATAATATTTATCGCAAAGATAAAGTTAGAAACATAACTTTAAAATTAGGCAAAGTGCAAAATTGGCAAAGTTCGTAAGATATGACAAATGAAATACTAATTTTAACTATCTAAGAAAGTTAAGTTTAAAAGATTACAAAGTTTAAATAATATTTATCGCAAAGATAAAGTTAGAAACATAACTTTAAAATTAGGCAAAGTGCAAAATTGGCAAAGTTCGTAAGATATGACAAATGAAATACTAATTTTAACTATCTAAGAAAGTTAAGTTTAAAACGTTAGAAAGTTTAAATAATATTTATCGCAAAGATAAAGTTAGAAACATAACTTTAAAATTAGGCAAAGTGCAAAATTGGCAAAGTTCGTAAGATATGACAAATGAAATACTAATTTTAACTATCTAAGAAAGTTAAGTTTAAAACGTTAGAAAGTTTAAATAATATTTATCGCAAAGATAAAGTTAAAATTAGGCAAAGTGCAAAATTGGCAAAGTTCGTAAGATATGACAAATGAAATACTAATTTTAACTATCTAAGAAAGTTAAGTTTAAAAGATTACAAAGTTTAAATAATATTTATCGCAAAGATAAAGTTAGAAACATAACTTTAAAATTAGGCAAAGTGCAAAATTGGCAAAGTTCGTAAGATATGACAAATGAAATACTAATTTTAACTATCTAAGAAAGTTAAGTTTAAAACGTTAGAAAGTTTAAATAATATTTATCGCAAAGATAAAGTTAGAAACATAACTTTAAAATTAGGCAAAGTGCAAAATTGGCAAAGTTCGTAAGATATGACAAATGAAATACTAATTTTAACTATCTAAGAAAGTTAAGTTTAAAACGTTAGAAAGTTTAAATAATATTTATCGCAAAGATAAAGTTAGAAACATAACTTTAAAATTAGGAAAAGTGCAAAATTGGCAAAGTTCGTAAGATATGACAAATGAAATACTAATTTTAACTATCTAAGAAAGTTAAGTTTAAAACGTTAGAAAGTTTAAATAATATTTATCGCAAAGATAAAGTTAGAAACATAACTTTAAAATTAGGCAAAGTGCAAAATTGGCAAAGTTCGTAAGATATGACAAATGAAATACTAATTTTAACTATCTAAGAAAGTTAAGTTTAAAACGTTAGAAAGTTTAAATAATATTTATCGCAAAGATAAAGTTAGAAACATAACTTTAAAATTAGGCAAAGTGCAAAATTGGCAAAGTTCGTAAGATATGACAAATGAAATACTAATTTTAACTATCTAAGAAAGTTAAGTTTAAAAGATTACAAAGTTTAAATAATATTTATCGCAAAGATAAAGTTAGAAACATAACTTTAAAATTAGGCAAAGTTCAAAATTGGCAAAGTTCGTAAGATATGACAAATGAAATACTAATTTTAACTATCTAAGAAAGTTAAGTTTAAAAGATTACAAAGTTTAAATAATATTTATCGCAAAGATAAAGTTAGAAACATAACTTTAAAATTAGGCAAAGTGCAAAATTGGCAAAGTTCGTAAGATATGACAAATGAAATACTAATTTTAACTATCTAAGAAAGTTAAGTTTAAAAGATTACAAAGTTTAAATAATATTTATCGCAAAGATAAAGTTAGAAACATAACTTTAAAATTAGGCAAAGTGCAAAATTGGCAAAGTTCGTAAGATATGACAAATGAAATACTAATTTTAACTATCTAAGAAAGTTAAGTTTAAAACGTTAGAAAGTTTAAATAATATTTATCGCAAAGATAAAGTTAGAAACATAACTTTAAAATTAGGCAAAGTGCAAAATTGGCAAAGTTCGTAAGATATGACAAATGAAATACTAATTTTAACTAACTAAGAAAGTTAAGTTTAAAACGTTAGAAAGTTTAAATAATATTTATCGCAAAGATAAAGTTAGAAACATAACTTTAAAATTAGGAAAAGTGCAAAATTGGCAAAGTTCGTAAGATATGACAAATGAAATACTAATTTTAACTATCTAAGAAAGTTAAGTTTAAAACGTTAGAAAGTTTAAATAATATTTATCGCAAAGATAAAGTTAGAAACATAACTTTAAAATTAGGCAAAGTGCAAAATTGGCAAAGTTCGTAAGATATGACAAATGAAATACTAATTTTAACTATCTAAGAAAGTTAAGTTTAAAACGTTAGAAAGTTTAAATAATATTTATCGCAAAGATAAAGTTAGAAACATAACTTTAAAATTAGGCAAAGTGCAAAATTGGCAAAGTTCGTAAGATATGACAAATGAAATACTAATTTTAACTATCTAAGAAAGTTAAGTTTAAAAGATTACAAAGTTTAAATAATATTTATCGCAAAGATAAAGTTAGAAACATAACTTTAAAATTAGGCAAAGTGCAAAATTGGCAAAGTTCGTAAGATATGACAAATGAAATACTAATTTTAACTATCTAAGAAAGTTAAGTTTAAAAGATTACAAAGTTTAAATAATATTTATCGCAAAGATAAAGTTAGAAACATAACTTTAAAATTAGGCAAAGTGCAAAATTGGCAAAGTTCGTAAGATATGACAAATGAAATACTAATTTTAACTATCTAAGAAAGTTAAGTTTAAAAGTTTACAAAGTTTAAATAATATTTATCGCAAAGATAAAGTTAGAAACATAACTTTAAAACTAGGCAAAGTGCAAAATTGGCAAAGTTCGTAAGATATGACAAATGAAATACTAATTTTAACTATCTAAGAAAGTTAAGTTTAAAACGTTAGAAAGTTTAAATAATATTTATCGCAAAGATAAAGTTAGAAACATAACTTTAAAATTAGGCAAAGTGCAAAATTGGCAAAGTTCGTAAGATATGACAAATGAAATACTAATTTTAACTATCTAAGAAAGTTAAGTTTAAAACGTTAGAAAGTTTAAATAATATTTATCGCAAAGATAAAGTTAGAAACATAACTTTAAAATTAGGCAAAGTGCAAAATTGGCAAAGTTCGTAAGATATGACAAATGAAATACTAATTTTAACTATCTAAGAAAGTTAAGTTTAAAAGATTACAAAGTTTAAATAATATTTATCGCAAAGATAAAGTTAGAAACATAACTTTAAAATTAGGCAAAGTGCAAAATTGGCAAAGTTCGTAAGATATGACAAATGAAATACTAATTTTAACTATCTAAGAAAGTTAAGTTTAAAAGATTACAAAGTTTAAATAATATTTATCGCAAAGATAAAGTTAGAAACATAACTTTAAAATTAGGCAAAGTGCAAAATTGGCAAAGTTCGTAAGATATGACAAATGAAATACTAATTTTAACTATCTAAGAAAGTTAAGTTTAAAACGTTAGAAAGTTTAAATAATATTTATCGCAAAGATAAAGTTAGAAACATAACTTTAAAATTAGGCAAAGTGCAAAATTGGCAAAGTTCGTAAGATATGACAAATGAAATACTAATTTTAACTATCTAAGAAAGTTAAGTTTAAAACGTTAGAAAGTTTAAATAATATTTATCGCAAAGATAAAGTTAGAAACATAACTTTAAAATTAGGCAAAGTGCAAAATTGGCAAAGTTCGTAAGATATGACAAATGAAATACTAATTTTAACTATCTAAGAAAGTTAAGTTTAAAAGATTACAAAGTTTAAATAATATTTATCGCAAAGATAAAGTTAGAAACATAACTTTAAAATTAGGCAAAGTGCAAAATTGGCAAAGTTCGTAAGATATGACAAATGAAATACTAATTTTAACTATCTAAGAAAGTTAAGTTTAAAAGATTACAAAGTTTAAATAATATTTATCGCAAAGATAAAGTTAGAAACATAACTTTAAAATTAGGCAAAGTGCAAAATTGGCAAAGTTCGTAAGATATGACAAATGAAATACTAATTTTAACTATCTAAGAAAGTTAAGTTTAAAACGTTAGAAAGTTTAAATAATATTTATCGCAAAGATAAAGTTAGAAACATAACTTTAAAATTAGGCAAAGTGCAAAATTGGCAAAGTTCGTAAGATATGACAAATGAAATACTAATTTTAACTATCTAAGAAAGTTAAGTTTAAAACGTTAGAAAGTTTAAATAATATTTCTCGCAAAGATAAAGTTAGAAACATAACTTTAAAATTAGGCAAAGTGCAAAATTGGCAAAGTTCGTAAGATATGACAAATGAAATACTAATTTTAACTATCTAAGAAAGTTAAGTTTAAAAGATTACAAAGTTTAAATAATATTTATCGCAAAGATAAAGTTAGAACCATAACTTTAAAATTAGGCAAAGTGCAAAATTGGCAAAGTTCGTAAGATATGACAAATGAAATACTAATTTTAACTATCTAAGAAAGTTAAGTTTAAAAGATTACAAAGTTTAAATAATATTTATCGCAAAGATAAAGTTAGAAACATAACTTTAAAATTAGGCAAAGTGCAAAATTGGCAAAGTTCGTAAGATATGACAAATGAAATACTAATTTTAACTATCTAAGAAAGTTAAGTTTAAAACGTTAGAAAGTTTAAATAATATTTATCGCAAAGATAAAGTTAGAAACATAACTTTAAAATTAGGCAAAGTGCAAAATTGGCAAAGTTCGTAAGATATGACAAATGAAATACTAATTTTAACTATCTAAGAAAGTTAAGTTTAAAACGTTAGAAAGTTTAAATAATATTTCTCGCAAAGATAAAGTTAGAAACATAACTTTAAAATTAGGCAAAGTGCAAAATTGGCAAAGTTCGTAAGATATGACAAATGAAATACTAATTTTAACTATCTAAGAAAGTTAAGTTTAAAACGTTAGAAAGTTTAAATAATATTTATCGCAAAGATAAAGTTAGAAACATAACTTTAAAATTAGGCAAAGTGCAAAATTGGCAAAGTTCGTAAGATATGACAAATGAAATACTAATTTTAACTATCTAAGAAAGTTAAGTTTAAAAGATTACAAAGTTTAAATAATATTTATCGCAAAGATAAAGTTAGAAACATAACTTTAAAATTAGGCAAAGTGCAAAATTGGCAAAGTTCGTAAGATATGACAAATGAAATACTAATTTTAACTATCTAAGTAAAGTTAAGTTTAAAACGTTAGAAAGTTTAAATAATATTTATCGCAAAGATAAAGTTAGAAACATAACTTTAAAATTAGGAAAAGTGCAAAATTGGCAAAGTTCGTAAGATATGACAAATGAAATACTAATTTTAACTATCTAAGAAAGTTAAGTTTAAAACGTTAGAAAGTTTAAATAATATTTATCGCAAAGATAAAGTTAGAAACATAACTTTAAAATTAGGCAAAGTGCAAAATTGGCAAAGTTCGTAAGATATGACAAATGAAATACTAATTTTAACTATCTAAGAAAGTTAAGTTTAAAACGTTAGAAAGTTTAAATAATATTTATCGCAAAGATAAAGTTAGAAACATAACTTTAAAATTAGGCAAAGTGCAAAATTGGCAAAGTTCGTAAGATATGACAAATGAAATACTAATTTTAACTATCTAAGAAAGTTAAGTTTAAAACGTTAGAAAGTTTAAATAATATTTATCGCAAAGATAAAGTTAGAAACATAACTTTAAAATTAGGCAAAGTGCAAAATTGGCAAAGTTCGTAAGATATGACAAATGAAATACTAATTTTAACTATCTAAGAAAGTTAAGTTTAAAAGATTACAAAGTTTAAATAATATTTATCGCAAAGATAAAGTTAGAAACATAACTTTAAAATTAGGCAAAGTGCAAAATTGGCAAAGTTCGTAAGATATGACAAATGAAATACTAATTTTAACTATCTAAGAAAGTTAAGTTTAAAAGATTACAAAGTTTAAATAATATTTATCGCAAAGATAAAGTTAGAAACATAACTTTAAAATTAGGCAAAGTGCAAAATTGGCAAAGTTCGTAAGATATGACAAATGAAATACTAATTTTAACTATCTAAGAAAGTTAAGTTTAAAAGATTACAAAGTTTAAATAATATTTATCGCAAAGATAAAGTTAGAAAAATAACTTTAAAATTAGGCAAAGTGCAAAATTGGCAAAGTTCGTAAGATATGACAAATGAAATACTAATTTTAACTATCTAAGAAAGTTAAGTTTAAAACGTTAGAAAGTTTAAATAATATTTATCGCAAAGATAAAGTTAGAAACATAACTTTAAAATTAGGCAAAGTGCAAAATTGGCAAAGTTCTTAAGATATGACAAATGAAATACTAATTTTAACTATCTAAGAAAGTTAAGTTTAAAACGTTAGAAAGTTTAAATAATATTTATCGCAAAGATAAAGTTAGAAACATAACTTTAAAATTAGGCAAAGTGCAAAATTGGCAAAGTTCGTAAGATATGACAAATGAAATACTAATTTTAACTATCTAAGAAAGTTAAGTTTAAAAGATTACAAAGTTTAAATAATATTTATCGCAAAGATAAAGTTAGAAACATAACTTTAAAATTAGGCAAAGTGCAAAATTGGCAAAGTTCGTAAGATATGACAAATGAAATACTAATTTTAACTATCTAAGAAAGTTAAGTTTAAAACGTTAGAAAGTTTAAATAATATTTATCGCAAAGATAAAGTTAGAAACATAACTTTAAAATTAGGCAAAGTGCAAAATTGGCAAAGTTCGTAAGATATGACAAATGAAATACTAATTTTAACTATCTAAGAAAGTTAAGTTTAAAAGATTACAAAGTTTAAATAATATTTATCGCAAAGATAAAGTTAGAAACATAACTTTAAAATTAGGCAAAGTGCAAAATTGGCAAAGTTCGTAAGATATGACAAATGAAATACTAATTTTAACTATCTAAGAAAGTTAAGTTTAAAAGATTACAAAGTTTAAATAATATTTATCGCAAAGATAAAGTTAGAAAAATAACTTTAAAATTAGGCAAAGTGCAAAATTGGCAAAGTTCGTAAGATATGACAAATGAAATACTAATTTTAACTATCTAAGAAAGTTAAGTTTAAAACGTTAGAAAGTTTAAATAATATTTATCGCAAAGATAAAGTTAGAAACATAACTTTAAAATTAGGCAAAGTGCAAAATTGGCAAAGTTCTTAAGATATGACAAATGAAATACTAATTTTAACTATCTAAGAAAGTTAAGTTTAAAACGTTAGAAAGTTTAAATAATATTTATCGCAAAGATAAAGTTAGAAACATAACTTTAAAATTAGGCAAAGTGCAAAATTGGCAAAGTTCGTAAGATATGACAAATGAAATACTAATTTTAACTATCTAAGAAAGTTAAGTTTAAAAGATTACAAAGTTTAAATAATATTTATCGCAAAGATAAAGTTAGAAACATAACTTTAAAATTAGGCAAAGTGCAAAATTGGCAAAGTTCGTAAGATATGACAAATGAAATACTAATTTTAACTATCTAAGAAAGTTAAGTTTAAAACGTTAGAAAGTTTAAATAATATTTATCGCAAAGATAAAGTTAGAAACATAACTTTAAAATTAGGCAAAGTGCAAAATTGGCAAAGTTCGTAAGATATGACAAATGAAATACTAATTTTAACTATCTAAGAAAGTTAAGTTTAAAACGTTAGAAAGTTTAAATAATATTTATCGCAAAGATAAAGTTAGAAACATAACTTTAAAATTAGGCAAAGTGCAAAATTGGCAAAGTTCGTAAGATATGACAAATGAAATACTAATTTTAACTATCTAAGAAAGTTAAGTTTAAAACGTTAGAAAGTTTAAATAATATTTATCGCAAAGATAAAGTTAGAAACATAACTTTAAAATTAGGCAAAGTGCAAAATTGGCAAAGTTCGTAAGATATGACAAATGAAATACTAATTTTAACTATCTAAGAAAGTTAAGTTTAAAAGATTACAAAGTTTAAATAATATTTATCGCAAAGATAAAGTTAGAAACATAACTTTAAAATTAGGCAAAGTGCAAAATTGGCAAAGTTCGTAAGATATGACAAATGAAATACTAATTTTAACTATCTAAGAAAGTTAAGTTTAAAAGATTACAAAGTTTAAATAATATTTATCGCAAAGATAAAGTTAGAAACATAACTTTAAAATTAGGCAAAGTGCAAAATTGGCAAAGTTCGTAAGATATGACAAATGAAATACTAATTTTAACTATCTAAGAAAGTTAAGTTTAAAAGATTACAAAGTTTAAATAATATTTATCGCAAAGATAAAGTTAGAAACATAACTTTAAAATTAGGCAAAGTGCAAAATTGGCAAAGTTCGTAAGATATGACAAATGAAATACTAATTTTAACTATCTAAGAAAGTTAAGTTTAAAACGTTAGAAAGTTTAAATAATATTTATCGCAAAGATAAAGTTAGAAACATAACTTTAAAATTAGGCAAAGTGCAAAATTGGCAAAGTTCGTAAGATATGACACATGAAATACTAATTTTAACTATCTAAGAAAGTTAAGTTTAAAACGTTAGAAAGTTTAAATAATATTTATCGCAAAGATAAAGTTAGAAACATAACTTTAAAATTAGGCAAAGTGCAAAATTGGCAAAGTTCGTAAGATATGACAAATGAAATACTAATTTTAACTATCTAAGAAAGTTAAGTTTAAAAGTTTACAAAGTTTAAATAATATTTATCGCAAAGATAAAGTTAGAAAAATAACTTTAAAATTAGGCAAAGTGCAAAATTGGCAAAGTTCGTAAGATATGACAAATGAAATACTAATTTTAACTATCTAAGAAAGTTAAGTTTAAAAGATTACAAAGTTTAAATAATATTTATCGCAAAGATAAAGTTAGAAACATAACTTTAAAATTAGGCAAAGTGCAAAATTGGCAAAGTTCGTAAGATATGACAAATGAAATACTAATTTTAACTATCTAAGAAAGTTAAGTTTAAAAGATTACAAAGTTTAAATAATATTTATCGCAAAGATAAAGTTAGAAACATAACTTTAAAATTAGGCAAAGTGCAAAATTGGCAAAGTTCGTAAGATATGACAAATGAAATACTAATTTTAACTATCTAAGAAAGTTAAGTTTAAAAGATTACAAAGTTTAAATAATATTTATCGCAAAGATAAAGTTAGAAACATAACTTTAAAATTAGGCAAAGTGCAAAATTGGCAAAGTTCGTAAGATATGACAAATGAAATACTAATTTTAACTATCTAAGAAAGTTAAGTTTAAAACGTTAGAAAGTTTAAATAATATTTATCGCAAAGATAAAGTTAGAAACATAACTTTAAAATTAGGCAAAGTGCAAAATTGGCAAAGTTCGTAAGATATGACACATGAAATACTAATTTTAACTATCTAAGAAAGTTAAGTTTAAAACGTTAGAAAGTTTAAATAATATTTATCGCAAAGATAAAGTTAGAAACATAACTTTAAAATTAGGCAAAGTGCAAAATTGGCAAAGTTCGTAAGATATGACAAATGAAATACTAATTTTAACTATCTAAGAAAGTTAAGTTTAAAAGTTTACAAAGTTTAAATAATATTTATCGCAAAGATAAAGTTAGAAACATAACTTTAAAATTAGGCAAAGTGCAAAATTGGCAAAGTTCGTAAGATATGACAAATGAAATACTAATTTTAACTATCTAAGAAAGTTAAGTTTAAAAGATTACAAAGTTTAAATAATATTTATCGCAAAGATAAAGTTAGAAACATAACTTTAAAATTAGGCAAAGTGCAAAATTGGCAAAGTTCGTAAGATATGACAAATGAAATACTAATTTTAACTATCTAAGAAAGTTAAGTTTAAAACGTTAGAAAGTTTAAATAATATTTATCGCAAAGATAAAGTTAGAAACATAACTTTAAAATTAGGCAAAGTGCAAAATTGGCAAAGTTCGTAAGATATGACAAATGAAATACTAATTTTAACTATCTAAGAAAGTTAAGTTTAAAACGTTAGAAAGTTTAAATAATATTTATCGCAAAGATAAAGTTAGAAACATAACTTTAAAATTAGGCAAAGTGCAAAATTGGCAAAGTTCGTAAGATATGACAAATGAAATACTAATTTTAACTATCTAAGAAAGTTAAGTTTAAAAGATTACAAAGTTTAAATAATATTTATCGCAAAGATAAAGTTAGAAACATAACTTTAAAATTAGGCAAAGTGCAAAATTGGCAAAGTTCGTAAGATATGACAAATGAAATACTAATTTTAACTATCTAAGAAAGTTAAGTTTAAAACGTTAGAAAGTTTAAATAATATTTATCGCAAAGATAAAGTTAGAAACATAACTTTAAAATTAGGCAAAGTGCAAAATTGGCAAAGTTCGTAAGATATGACAAATGAAATACTAATTTTAACTATCTAAGAAAGTTAAGTTTAAAAGATTACAAAGTTTAAATAATATTTATCGCAAAGATAAAGTTAGAAACATAACTTTAAAATTAGGCAAAGTGCAAAATTGGCAAAGTTCGTAAGATATGACAAATGAAATACTAATTTTAACTATCTAAGAAAGTTAAGTTTAAAACGTTAGAAAGTTTAAATAATATTTATCGCAAAGATAAAGTTAGAAACATAACTTTAAAATTAGGCAAAGTGCAAAATTGGCAAAGTTCGTAAGATATGACAAATGAAATACTAATTTTAACTATCTAAGAAAGTTAAGTTTAAAACGTTAGAAAGTTTAAATAATATTTATCGCAAAGATAAAGTTAGAAACATAACTTTAAAATTAGGAAAAGTGCAAAATTGGCAAAGTTCGTAAGATATGACAAATGAAATACTAATTTTAACTATCTAAGAAAGTTAAGTTTAAAACGTTAGAAAGTTTAAATAATATTTATCGCAAAGATAAAGTTAGAAACATAACTTTAAAATTAGGCAAAGTGCAAAATTGGCAAAGTTCGTAAGATATGACAAATGAAATACTAATTTTAACTATCTAAGAAAGTTAAGTTTAAAAGTTTACAAAGTTTAAATAATATTTATCGCAAAGATAAAGTTAGAAACATAACTTTAAAATTAGGCAAAGTGCAAAATTGGCAAAGTTCGTAAGATATGACAAATGAAATACTAATTTTAACTATCTAAGAAAGTTAAGTTTAAAAGATTACAAAGTTTAAATAATATTTATCGCAAAGATAAAGTTAGAAACATAACTTTAAAATTAGGCAAAGTGCAAAATTGGCAAAGTTCGTAAGATATGACAAATGAAATACTAATTTTAACTATCTAAGAAAGTTAAGTTTAAAACGTTAGAAAGTTTAAATAATATTTATCGCAAAGATAAAGTTAGAAACATAACTTTAAAATTAGGCAAAGTGCAAAATTGGCAAAGTTCGTAAGATATGACAAATGAAATACTAATTTTAACTATCTAAGAAAGTTAAGTTTAAAACGTTAGAAAGTTTAAATAATATTTATCGCAAAGATAAAGTTAGAAACATAACTTTAAAATTAGGCAAAGTGCAAAATTGGCAAAGTTCGTAAGATATGACAAATGAAATACTAATTTTAACTATCTAAGAAAGTTAAGTTTAAAAGATTACAAAGTTTAAATAATATTTATCGCAAAGATAAAGTTAGAAACATAACTTTAAAATTAGGCAAAGTGCAAAATTGGCAAAGTTCGTAAGATATGACAAATGAAATACTAATTTTAACTATCTAAGAAAGTTAAGTTTAAAACGTTAGAAAGTTTAAATAATATTTATCGCAAAGATAAAGTTAGAAACATAACTTTAAAATTAGGCAAAGTGCAAAATTGGCAAAGTTCGTAAGATATGACAAATGAAATACTAATTTTAACTATCTAAGAAAGTTAAGTTTAAAAGATTACAAAGTTTAAATAATATTTATCGCAAAGATAAAGTTAGAAACATAACTTTAAAATTAGGCAAAGTGCAAAATTGGCAAAGTTCGTAAGATATGACAAATGAAATACTAATTTTAACTATCTAAGAAAGTTAAGTTTAAAACGTTAGAAAGTTTAAATAATATTTATCGCAAAGATAAAGTTAGAAACATAACTTTAAAATTAGGCAAAGTGCAAAATTGGCAAAGTTCGTAAGATATGACAAATGAAATACTAATTTTAACTATCTAAGTAAAGTTAAGTTTAAAACGTTAGAAAGTTTAAATAATATTTATCGCAAAGATAAAGTTAGAAACATAACTTTAAAATTAGGCAAAGTGCAAAATTGGCAAAGTTCGTAAGATATGACAAATGAAATACTAATTTAACTATCTAAGAAAGTTAAGTTTAAAACGTTAGAAAGTTTAAATAATATTTATCGCAAAGATAAAGTTAGAAACATAACTTTAAAATTAGGCAAAGTGCAAAATTGGCAAAGTTCGTAAGATATGACAAATGAAATACTAATTTTAACTATCTAAGAAAGTTAAGTTTAAAACGTTAGAAAGTTTAAATAATATTTATCGCAAAGATAAAGTTAGAAACATAACTTTAAAATTAGGAAAAGTGCAAAATTGGCAAAGTTCGTAAGATATGACAAATGAAATACTAATTTTAACTATCTAAGAAAGTTAAGTTTAAAACGTTAGAAAGTTTAAATAATATTTATCGCAAAGATAAAGTTAGAAACATAACTTTAAAATTAGGCAAAGTGCAAAATTGGCAAAGTTCGTAAGATATGACAAATGAAATACTAATTTTAACTATCTAAGAAAGTTAAGTTTAAAAGATTACAAAGTTTAAATAATATTTATCGCAAAGATAAAGTTAGAAACATAACTTTAAAATTAGGCAAAGTGCAAAATTGGCAAAGTTCGTAAGATATGACAAATGAAATACTAATTTTAACTATCTAAGAAAGTTAAGTTTAAAACGTTAGAAAGTTTAAATAATATTAATCGCAAAGATAAAGTTAGAAACATAACTTTAAAATTAGGCAAAGTGCAAAATTGGCAAAGTTCGTAAGATATGACAAATGAAATACTAATTTTAACTATCTAAGAAAGTTAAGTTTAAAACGTTAGAAAGTTTAAATAATATTTATCGCAAAGATAAAGTTAGAAACATAACTTTAAAATTAGGCAAAGTGCAAAATTGGCAAAGTTCGTAAGATATGACAAATGAAATACTAATTTTAACTAACTAAGAAAGTTAAGTTTAAAACGTTAGAAAGTTTAAATAATATTTATAGCAAAGATAAAGTTAGAAACATAACTTTAAAATTAGGCAAAGTGCAAAATTGGCAAAGTTCGTAAGATATGACAAATGAAATACTAATTTTAACTATCTAAGAAAGTTAAGTTTAAAACGTTAGAAAGTTTAAATAATATTTATCGCAAAGATAAAGTTAGAAACATAACTTTAAAATTAGGCAAAGTGCAAAATTGGCAAAGTTCGTAAGATATGACAAATGAAATACTAATTTTAACTATCTAAGAAAGTTAAGTTTAAAACGTTACAAAGTTTAAATAATATTTATCGCAAAGATAAAGTTAGAAACATAACTTTAAAATTAGGCAAAGTGCAAAATTGGCAAAGTTCGTAAGATATGACCAATGAAATACTAATTTTAACTATCTAAGAAAGTTAAGTTTAAAACGTTAGAAAGTTTAAATAATATTTATCGCAAAGATAAAGTTAGAAACATAACTTTAAAATTAGGCAAAGTGCAAAATTGGCAAAGTTCGTTAGATATGACAAATGAAATACTAATTTTAACTATCTAAGAAAGTTAAGTTTAAAAGATTACAAAGTTTAAATAATATTTATCGCAAAGTTAAAGTTAGAAACATAACTTTAAAATTAGGCAAAGTGCAAAATTGGCAAAGTTCGTAAGATATGACAAATGAAATACTAATTTTAACTATCTAAGAAAGTTAAGTTTAAAACGTTAAAAAGTTTAAATAATATTTATCGCAAAGATAAAGTTAGAAACATAACTTTAAAATTAGGCAAAGTGCAAAATTGGCAAAGTTCGTAAGATATGACAAATGAAATACTAATTTTAACTATCTAAGAAAGTTAAGTTTAAATAATATTTATCGCAAAGATAAAGTTGGAAACATAACTTTAAAATTAGGCAAAGTGCAAAATTGGCAAAGTTCGTAAGATATGACAAATGAAATACTAATTTTAACTATCTAAGAAAGTTAAGTTTAAAACGTTACAAAGTTTAAATAATATTTATCGCAAAGATAAAGTTAGAAACATAACTTTAAAATTAGGCAAAGTGCAAAATTGGCAAAGTTCGTAAGATATGACCAATGAAATACTAATTTTAACTATCTAAGAAAGTTAAGTTTAAAACGTTAGAAAGTTTAAATAATATTTATCGCAAAGATAAAGTTAGAAACATAACTTTAAAATTAGGCAAAGTGCAAAATTGGCAAAGTTGGTAAGATATGACAAATGAAATACTAATTTTAACTATCTAGGAAAGTTAAGTTTAAAACGTTAGAAAGTTTAAATAATATTTATCGCAAAGATAAAGTTAGAAACATAACTTTAAAATTAGGCAAAGTGCAAAATTGGCAAAGTTCGTAAGATATGACAAATGAAATACTAATTTTAACTATCTAAGAAAGTTAAGTTTAAAACGTTACAAAGTTTAAATAATATTTATCGCAAAGATAAAGTTAGAAACATAACTTTAAAATTAGGCAAAGTGCAAAATTGGCAAAGTTCGTAAGATATGACAAATGAAATACTAATTTTAACTATCTAAGAAAGTTAAGTTTAAAACGTTAGAATGTTTAAATAATATTTATCGCAAAGATAAAGTTAGAAACATAACTTTAAAATTAGGCAAAGTTCAAAATTGGCAAAGTTCGTAAGATATGACAAATGAAATACTAATTTTAACTATCTAAGAAAGTTAAGTTTAAAAGATTACAAAGTTTAAATAATATTTATCGCAAAGATAAAGTTAGAAACATAACTTTAAAATTAGGCTAACTGCAAAATTGGCAAAGTTCGTAAGATATGACCAATGAAATACTAATTTTAACTAACTAAGAAAGTTAAGTTTAAAAGATTACAAAGTTTAAATAATATTTATCGCAAAGATAAAGTTAGAAACATAACTTTAAAATTAGGCAAAGTGCAAAATTGGCAAAGTTCGTAAGATATGACAAATGAAATACTAATTTTAACTATCTAAGAAAGTTAAGTTTAAAAGATTACAAAGTCAAATAGTATTTATCGCAAAGATAAAGTTGGAAACATAACTTTAAAATTAGGCAAAGTGCAAAATTGGCAAAGTTCGTAAGATATGACCAATGAAATACTAATTTTAACTATCTAAGAAAGTTAAGTTTAAAACGTTAGAAAGTTTAAATAATATTTATCGCAAAGATAAAGTTAGAAACATAACTTTAAAATTAGGCAAAGTGCAAAATTGGCAAAGTTGGTAAGATATGACAAATGAAATACTAATTTTAACTATCTAAGAAAGTTAAGTTTAAAACGTTAGAAAGTTTAAATAATATTTATCGCAAAGATAAAGTTAGAAACATAACTTTAAAATTAGGCAAAGTGCAAAATTGGCAAAGTTCGTAAGATATGACAAATGAAATACTAATTTTAACTATCTAAGAAAGTTAAGTTTAAAACGTTAGAAAGTTTAAATAATATTTATCGAAAAGATAAAGTTAGAAACATAACTTTAAAATTAGGCAAAGTGCAAAATTGGCAAAGTTCGTAAGATATGACAAATGAAATACTAATTTTAACTATCTAAGAAAGTTAAGTTTAAAACGTTAGAAAGTTTAAATAATATTTATCGCAAAGATAAAGTTAGAAACATAACTTTAAAATTAGGCAAAGTGCAAAATTGGCAAAGTTCGTAAGATATGACAAATAAAATACTAATTTTAACTATCTAAGAAAGTTAAGTTTAAAACGTTACAAAGTTTAAATAATATTTATCGCAAAGATAAAGTTAGAAACATAACTTTAAAATTAGGCAAAGTGCAAAATTGGCAAAGTTCGTAAGATATGACAAATGAAATACTAATTTTAACTATCTAAGAAAGTTAAGTTTAAAACGTTAGAATGTTTAAATAATATTTATCGCAAAGATAAAGTTAGAAACATAACTTTAAAATTAGGCAAAGTTCAAAATTGGCAAAGTTCGTAAGATATGACAAATGAAATACTAATTTTAACTATCTAAGAAAGTTAAGTTTAAAAGATTACAAAGTTTAAATAATATTTATCGCAAAGATAAAGTTAGAAACATAACTTTAAAATTAGGCTAACTGCAAAATTGGCAAAGTTCGTAAGATATGACCAATGAAATACTAATTTTAACTAACTAAGAAAGTTAAGTTTAAAAGATTACAAAGTTTAAATAATATTTATCGCAAAGATAAAGTTAGAAACATAACTTTAAAATTAGGCAAAGTGCAAAATTGGCAAAGTTCGTAAGATATGACAAATGAAATACTAATTTTAACTATCTAAGAAAGTTAAGTTTAAAACGTTAGAAAGTTTAAATAATATTTATCGCAAAGATAAAGTTAGAAACATAACTTTAAAATTAGGCAAAGTGAAAAATTGGCAATGTTTGTAAGATATGACAAATGAAATACTATATTTAGCTATCTAAGAAAGTTAAGTTTAACACGTTAGAAAGTTTAAACAATATTTATCGCAAAGATAAAGTTAGAAACATAACTTTAAAATTAGGCAAAGTGCAAAATTGGCAAAGTTCGTAAGATATGACAAATGAAATACTAATTTTAACTATCTCAGAAAGTTAAGTTTAAATAATATTTATCGCAAAGATAAAGTTAGAAACATAACTTTAAAATTAGGCAAAGTGCAAAATTGGCAAAGTTCGTAAGATATGACCAATGAAATACTAATTTTAACTAACTAAGAAAGTTAAGTTTAAAAGATTACAAAGTTTAAATAATATTTATCGCAAAGATAAAGTTAGAAACATAACTTTAAAATTAGGCAAAGTGCAAAATTGGCAAAGTTCGTAAGATATGACAAATGAAATACTAATTTTAACTATCTAAGAAAGTTAAGTTTAAAAGATTACAAAGTCAAATAGTATTTATCGCAAAGATAAAGTTGGAAACATAACTTTAAAATTAGGCAAACTGCAAAATTGGCAAAGTTCGTAAGATATGACAAATGAAATACTAATTTTAACTATCTAAGAAAGTTAAGTTTAAAAGATTACAAAGTTTAAATAGTATTTATCGCAAAGATAAAGTTGGAAACATAACTTTAAAATTAGGCAAAGTGCAAAATTGGCAAAGTTCGTAAGATATGACAAATGAAATACTAATTTTAACTATCTAAGAAAGTTAAGTTTAAAACGTTAGAATGTTTAAATAATATTTATCGCAAAGATAAAGTTAGAAACATAACTTTAAAATTAGGCAAAGTTCAAAATTGGCAAAGTTCGTAAGATATGACAAATGAAATACTAATTTTAACTATCTAAGAAAGTTAAGTTTAAAAGATTACAAAGTTTAAATAATATTTATCGCAAAGATAAAGTTAGAAACATAACTTTAAAATTAGGCTAACTGCAAAATTGGCAAAGTTCGTAAGATATGACCAATGAAATACTAATTTTAACTAACTAAGAAAGTTAAGTTTAAAAGATTACAAAGTTTAAATAATATTTATCGCAAAGATAAAGTTAGAAACATAACTTTAAAATTAGGCAAAGTGCAAAATTGGCAAAGTTCGTAAGATATGACAAATGAAATACTAATTTTAACTATCTAAGAAAGTTAAGTTTAAAACGTTAGAAAGTTTAAATAATATTTATCGCAAAGATAAAGTTAGAAACATAACTTTAAAATTAGGCAAAGTGAAAAATTGGCAATGTTTGTAAGATATGACAAATGAAATACTATATTTAGCTATCTAAGAAAGTTAAGTTTAACACGTTAGAAAGTTTAAACAATATTTATCGCAAAGATAAAGTTAGAAACATAACTTTAAAATTAGGCAAAGTGCAAAATTGGCAAAGTTCGTAAGATATGACAAATGAAATACTAATTTTAACTATCTCAGAAAGTTAAGTTTAAATAATATTTATCGCAAAGATAAAGTTAGAAACATAACTTTAAAATTAGGCAAAGTGCAAAATTGGCAAAGTTCGTAAGATATGACCAATGAAATACTAATTTTAACTAACTAAGAAAGTTAAGTTTAAAAGATTACAAAGTTTAAATAATATTTATCGCAAAGATAAAGTTAGAAACATAACTTTAAAATTAGGCAAAGTGCAAAATTGGCAAAGTTCGTAAGATTTGACAAATGAAATACTAATTTTAACTATCTAAGAAAGTTAAGTTTAAAAGATTACAAAGTCAAATAGTATTTATCGCAAAGATAAAGTTGGAAACATAACTTTAAAATTAGGCAAACTGCAAAATTGGCAAAGTTCGTAAGATATGACAAATGAAATACTAATTTTAACTATCTAAGAAAGTTAAGTTTAAAAGATTACAAAGTTTAAATAGTATTTATCGCAAAGATAAAGTTGGAAACATAACTTTAAAATTAGGCAAAGTGCAAAATTGGCAAAGTTCGTAAGATATGACAAATGAAATACTAATTTTAACTATCTAAGAAAGTTAAGTTTAAAACGTTAGAATGTTTAAATAATATTTATCGCAAAGATAAAGTTAGAAACATAACTTTAAAATTAGGCAAAGTTCAAAATTGGCAAAGTTCGTAAGATATGACAAATGAAATACTAATTTTAACTATCTAAGAAAGTTAAGTTTAAAAGATTACAAAGTTTAAATAATATTTATCGCAAAGATAAAGTTAGAAACATAACTTTAAAATTAGGCAAAGTGAAAAATTGGCAATGTTTGTAAGATATGACAAATGAAATACTATATTTAGCTATCTAAGAAAGTTAAGTTTAACACGTTAGAAAGTTTAAACAATATTTATCGCAAAGATAAAGTTAGAAACATAACTTTAAAATTAGGCAAAGTGCAAAATTGGCAAAGTTCGTAAGATATGACAAATGAAATACTAATTTTAACTATCTCAGAAAGTTAAGTTTAAATAATATTTATCGCAAAGATAAAGTTAGAAACATAACTTTAAAATTAGGCAAAGTGCAAAATTGGCAAAGTTCGTAAGATATGACCAATGAAATACTAATTTTAACTAACTAAGAAAGTTAAGTTTAAAAGATTACAAAGTTTAAATAATATTTATCGCAAAGATAAAGTTAGAAACATAACTTTAAAATTAGGCAAAGTGCAAAATTGGCAAAGTTCGTAAGATATGACAAATGAAATACTAATTTTAACTATCTAAGAAAGTTAAGTTTAAAAGATTACAAAGTCAAATAGTATTTATCGCAAAGATAAAGTTGGAAACATAACTTTAAAATTAGGCAAAGTGCAAAATTGGCAAAGTTCGTAAGATATGACCAATGAAATACTAATTTTAACTATCTAAGAAAGTTAAGTTTAAAACGTTAGAAAGTTTAAATAATATTTATCGCAAAGATAAAGTTAGAAACATAACTTTAAAATTAGGCAAAGTGCAAAATTGGCAAAGTTGGTAAGATATGACAAATGAAATACTAATTTTAACTATCTAAGAAAGTTAAGTTTAAAACGTTAGAAAGTTTAAATAATATTTATCGCAAAGATAAAGTTAGAAACATAACTTTAAAATTAGGCAAAGTGCAAAATTGGCAAAGTTCGTAAGATATGACAAATGAAATACTAATTTTAACTATCTAAGAAAGTTAAGTTTAAAACGTTAGAAAGTTTAAATAATATTTATCGCAAAGATAAAGTTAGAAACATAACTTTAAAATTAGGCAAAGTGCAAAATTGGCAAAGTTCGTAAGATATGACAAATGAAATACTAATTTTAACTATCTAAGAAAGTTAAGTTTAAAACGTTAGAAAGTTTAATTAATATTTATCGCAAAGATAAAGTTAGAAACATAACTTTAAAATTAGGCAAAGTGCAAAATTGGCAAAGTTCGTAAGATATGACAAATAAAATACTAATTTTAACTATCTAAGAAAGTTAAGTTTAAAACGTTACAAAGTTTAAATAATATTTATCGCAAAGATAAAGTTAGAAACATAACTTTAAAATTAGGCAAAGTGCAAAATTGGCAAAGTTCGTAAGATATGACAAATGAAATACTAATTTTAACTATCTAAGAAAGTTAAGTTTAAAACGTTAGAATGTTTAAATAATATTTATCGCAAAGATAAAGTTAGAAACATAACTTTAAAATTAGGCAAAGTTCAAAATTGGCAAAGTTCGTAAGATATGACAAATGAAATACTAATTTTAACTATCTAAGAAAGTTAAGTTTAAAAGATTACAAAGTTTAAATAATATTTATCGCAAAGATAAAGTTAGAAACATAACTTTAAAATTAGGCTAACTGCAAAATTGGCAAAGTTCGTAAGATATGACCAATGAAATACTAATTTTAACTAACTAAGAAAGTTAAGTTTAAAAGATTACAAAGTTTAAATAATATTTATCGCAAAGATAAAGTTAGAAACATAACTTTAAAATTAGGCAAAGTGCAAAATTGGCAAAGTTCGTAAGATATGACAAATGAAATACTAATTTTAACTATCTAAGAAAGTTAAGTTTAAAACGTTAGAAAGTTTAAATAATATTTATCGCAAAGATAAAGTTAGAAACATAACTTTAAAATTAGGCAAAGTGCAAAATTGGCAAAGTTCGTAAGATATGACAAATGAAATACTAATTTTAACTATCTAAGAAAGTTAAGTTTAAAAGATTACAAAGTTTAAATAATATTTATCGCAAAGATAAAGTTAGAAACATAACTTTAAAATTAGGCAAAGTGCAAAATTGGCAAAGTTCGTAAGATATGACAAATGAAATACTAATTTTAACTATCTAAGAAAGTTAAGTTTAAAAGATTACAAAGTCAAATAGTATTTATCGCAAAGATAAAGTTGGAAACATAACTTTAAAATTAGGCAAACTGCAAAATTGGCAAAGTTCGTAAGATATGACAAATGAAATACTAATTTTAACTATCTAAGAAAGTTAAGTTTAAAAGATTACAAAGTTTAAATAGTATTTATCGCAAAGATAAAGTTGGAAACATAACTTTAAAATTAGGCAAAGTGCAAAATTGGCAAAGTTCGTAAGATATGACAAATGAAATACTAATTTTAACTATCTAAGAAAGTTAAGTTTAAAACGTTAGAATGTTTAAATAATATTTATCGCAAAGATAAAGTTAGAAACATAACTTTAAAATTAGGCAAAGTGCAAAATTGGCAAAGTTCGTAAGATATGACAAATGAAATACTATATTTAACTATCTAAGAAAGTTAAGTTTAAAAGATTACAAAGTTTAAATAATATTTATTGCAAAGATAAAGTTAGAAACATAACTTTAAAATTAGGCAAAGTGAAAAATTGGCAATGTTTGTAAGATATGACAAATGAAATACTATATTTAGCTATCTAAGAAAGTTAAGTTTAACACGTTAGAAAGTTTAAACAATATTTATCGCAAAGATAAAGTTAGAAACATAACTTTAAAATTAGGCAAAGTGCAAAATTGGCAAAGTTCGTAAGATATGACAAATGAAATACTAATTTTAACTATCTCAGAAAGTTAAGTTTAAATAATATTTATCGCAAAGATAAAGTTAGAAACATAACTTTAAAATTAGGCAAAGTGCAAAATTGGCAAAGTTCGTAAGATATGACAAATGAAATACTAATTTTAACTATCTAAGAAAGTTAAGTTTAAAACGTTAGAAAGTTTAAATAATATTTATCGCAAAGATAAAGTTAGAAACATAACTTTAAAGTTAGGCAAAGTGCAAAATTGGCAAAGTTCGTAAGATATGACAAATGAAATACTAATTTTAACTATCTAAGAAAGTTAAGTTTAATACGTTAGAAAGTTTAAATAATATTTATCGCAAAGATAAAGTTAGAAACATAACTTTAAAATTAGGCAAAGTGCAAAATTGGCAAAGTTCGTAAGATATGACAAATGAAATACTATATTTAACTATCTAAGAAAGTTAAGTTGAAAACGTTAGAAAGTTTAAATAATATTTATCGCAAAGATAAAGTTAGAAACATAACTTTAAAATTAGGCAAAGTGCAAAATTGGCAAAGTTCGTAAGATATGACAAATGAAATACTACATTTAACTATCTAAGAAAGTTAAGTTTAAAAGATTACAAAGTTTAAATAATATTTATCGCAAAGATAAAGTTAGAAACATAACTTTAAAATTAGGCAAAGTGCAAAATTGGCAAAGTTCGTAAGATATGACAAATGAAATACTAATTTTAACTATCTAAGAAAGTTAAGTTTAAAACGTTACAAAGTTTAAATAATATTTATCGCAAAGATAAAGTTAGAAACATAACTTTAAAATTAGGCAAAGTGCAAAATTGGCAAAGTTCGTAAGATATGACAAATGAAAGACAAATTTTAACTATCTAAGAAAGTTAAGTTTAACACGTTAGAAAGTTTAAATAATATTTATCGCAAAGATAAAGTTAGAAACATAACTTTAAAATTAGGCAAAGTGCAAAATTGGCAAAGTTGGTAAGATATGACAAATGAAATACTAATTTTAACTATCTAAGAAAGTTAAGTTTAAAACGTTAGAAAGTTTAAATAATATTTATCGCAAAGATAAAGTTAGAAACATAACTTTAAAATTAGGCAAAGTGCAAAATTGGCAAAGTTCGTAAGATATGACAAATGAAATACTAATTTTAACTATCTAAGAAAGTTAAGTTTAAAACGTTAGAAAGTTTAAATAATATTTATCGCAAAGATAAAGTTAGAAACATAACTTTAAAATTAGGCAAAGTGCAAAATTGGCAAAGTTCGTAAGATATGACAAATGAAATACTAATTTTAACTATCTAAGAAAGTTAAGTTTAAAACGTTAGAAAGTTTAATTAATATTTATCGCAAAGATAAAGTTAGAAACATAACTTTAAAATTAGGCAAAGTGCAAAATTGGCAAAGTTCGTAAGATATGACAAATAAAATACTAATTTTAACTATCTAAGAAAGTTAAGTTTAAAACGTTACAAAGTTTAAATAATATTTATCGCAAAGATAAAGTTAGAAACATAACTTTAAAATTAGGCAAAGTGCAAAATTGGCAAAGTTCGTAAGATATGACAAATGAAATACTAATTTTAACTATCTAAGAAAGTTAAGTTTAAAACGTTAGAATGTTTAAATAATATTTATCGCAAAGATAAAGTTAGAAACATAACTTTAAAATTAGGCAAAGTTCAAAATTGGCAAAGTTCGTAAGATATGACAAATGAAATACTAATTTTAACTATCTAAGAAAGTTAAGTTTAAAAGATTACAAAGTTTAAATAATATTTATCGCAAAGATAAAGTTAGAAACATAACTTTAAAATTAGGCTAACTGCAAAATTGGCAAAGTTCGTAAGATATGACCAATGAAATACTAATTTTAACTAACTAAGAAAGTTAAGTTTAAAAGATTACAAAGTTTAAATAATATTTATCGCAAAGATAAAGTTAGAAACATAACTTTAAAATTAGGCAAAGTGCAAAATTGGCAAAGTTCGTAAGATATGACAAATGAAATACTAATTTTAACTATCTAAGAAAGTTAAGTTTAAAACGTTAGAAAGTTTAAATAATATTTATCGCAAAGATAAAGTTAGAAACATAACTTTAAAATTAGGCAAAGTGCAAAATTGGCAAAGTTCGTAAGATATGACAAATGAAATACTAATTTTAACTATCTAAGAAAGTTAAGTTTAAAAGATTACAAAGTTTAAATAATATTTATCGCAAAGATAAAGTTAGAAACATAACTTTAAAATTAGGCAAAGTGCAAAATTGGCAAAGTTCGTAAGATATGACAAATGAAATACTAATTTTAACTATCTAAGAAAGTTAAGTTTAAAAGATTACAAAGTCAAATAGTATTTATCGCAAAGATAAAGTTGGAAACATAACTTTAAAATTAGGCAAACTGCAAAATTGGCAAAGTTCGTAAGATATGACAAATGAAATACTAATTTTAACTATCTAAGAAAGTTAAGTTTAAAAGATTACAAAGTTTAAATAGTATTTATCGCAAAGATAAAGTTGGAAACATAACTTTAAAATTAGGCAAAGTGCAAAATTGGCAAAGTTCGTAAGATATGACAAATGAAATACTAATTTTAACTATCTAAGAAAGTTAAGTTTAAAACGTTAGAATGTTTAAATAATATTTATCGCAAAGATAAAGTTAGAAACATAACTTTAAAATTAGGCAAAGTGCAAAATTGGCAAAGTTCGTAAGATATGACAAATGAAATACTATATTTAACTATCTAAGAAAGTTAAGTTTAAAAGATTACAAAGTTTAAATAATATTTATTGCAAAGATAAAGTTAGAAACATAACTTTAAAATTAGGCAAAGTGAAAAATTGGCAATGTTTGTAAGATATGACAAATGAAATACTATATTTAGCTATCTAAGAAAGTTAAGTTTAACACGTTAGAAAGTTTAAACAATATTTATCGCAAAGATAAAGTTAGAAACATAACTTTAAAATTAGGCAAAGTGCAAAATTGGCAAAGTTCGTAAGATATGACAAATGAAATACTAATTTTAACTATCTCAGAAAGTTAAGTTTAAATAATATTTATCGCAAAGATAAAGTTAGAAACATAACTTTAAAATTAGGCAAAGTGCAAAATTGGCAAAGTTCGTAAGATATGACAAATGAAATACTAATTTTAACTATCTAAGAAAGTTAAGTTTAAAACGTTAGAAAGTTTAAATAATATTTATCGCAAAGATAAAGTTAGAAACATAACTTTAAAGTTAGGCAAAGTGCAAAATTGGCAAAGTTCGTAAGATATGACAAATGAAATACTAATTTTAACTATCTAAGAAAGTTAAGTTTAATACGTTAGAAAGTTTAAATAATATTTATCGCAAAGATAAAGTTAGAAACATAACTTTAAAATTAGGCAAAGTGCAAAATTGGCAAAGTTCGTAAGATATGACAAATGAAATACTACATTTAACTATCTAAGAAAGTTAAGTTTAAAAGATTACAAAGTTTAAATAATATTTATCGCAAAGATAAAGTTAGAAACATAACTTTAAAATTAGGCAAAGTGCAAAATTGGCAAAGTTCGTAAGATATGACAAATGAAATACTAATTTTAACTATCTAAGAAAGTTAAGTTTAAAACGTTACAAAGTTTAAATAATATTTATCGCAAAGATAAAGTTAGAAACATAACTTTAAAATTAGGCAAAGTGCAAAATTGGCAAAGTTCGTAAGATATGACAAATGAAAGACAAATTTTAACTATCTAAGAAAGTTAAGTTTAACACGTTAGAAAGTTTAAATAATATTTATCGCAAAGATAAAGTTAGAAACATAACTTTAAAATTAGGCAAAGTGCAAAATTGGCAAAGTTCGTAAGATATGACAAATGAAATACTAATTTTAACTATCTAAGAAAGTTAAGTTTAAAACGTTAGAAAGTTTAAATAATATTTATCGCAAAGATAAAGTTAGAAACATAACTTTAAAATTAGGCAAAGTGCAAAATTGGCAAAGTTCGTAAGATATGACAAATGAAATACTATATTTAACTATCTAAGAAAGTTAAGTTTAAAAGCTTACAAAGTTTAAATAATATTTATCGCAAAGATAAAGTTAGAAACATAACTTTAAAATTAGGCAAAGTGCAAAATTGGTAAAGTTCGTAAGATATGACAAATGAAAGACTAATTTCAACTATCTAAGAAAGTTAAGTACGAACGAAAGAACAAATAAGATTTTAAATTTTCAAAGTGTTTAAACTACTTTTGAAGTTAAGAACATTAGAAACGTTTCTTTAAAATTAAGAAGAGCATGAAATAGTCAAAATTCAAACATCTTACAAAGTGAACAAAGTATTTTTGTAACGAACAAATAACAAGATTTTAAATTTGCAAAGTGTTTAAACTACTTTTGGAAATAAGAACGTTAGAAATATTACTTTAAAATTAAGAAGAGCATGAAGTAGTCAAAATTCAAAAATCTTACAAAGTGAACAAAGTATTCTTGTAACGAACAAATAAGATTTTAAATTTGCAAGGTGTTTAAACCACTTTTGGTAATAAGAACGTTAGAAACATTACTTTAAAATTAAGAAGAGCAGAAAATAGTCAAAATTCAAATATCTTAGAAAGTGAACAATGAAATTTTGTAACTAACAAATAAGATTTTAAGTTTACAAAGTGTTTAGACTACTTATGGAAATAAGAACGTTAGAATCATTACTTTAAAATTAAGAAGAGCATGAAATAGTCAAAATTCAAACATCTGACAAAGTGAACAAAGTATTTTTGTAACGAACAAATAACAAGATTTTAAATTTGCAGTGTTTAAACTACTTTTGGAAATAAGAACGTTAGAAACATTACTTTAAAATTAAGAAGCGCAGGTATGTTATGGCAGAATCTAGCCAAAACATGGGCGCTTTGCGGGTTTCAGGGTATGAATTTCATTTACACTGAGTTGCGTGGGCTGGTCATATGCCAGTAACGTGAATCAGCTTTTGAAGCTCCGCGGCAAGCAAGTAAAAGCACTCGACCCAACCCAACTTTGCACAGCACGTTTCGTTGTCGAACTTCTGAGTGTTAGTTTTTGGTTATTAAAGCTTCCTTTGGAAGGTTTACAAAGAAATGAACGCCGGTTTACGTACAAAGTGTTGCTCTTGGAAGGGTAAATCCGACGTTGAGAGAAAGTTTATAATCATTCAACTCCTTCGTTTAGAACCACGGAGCTACATAAGAACGTATGCTGAAGGTTTGATAGAATATTGAAAGAAGATCGTGGATAGTAGGCAAAACCTTTGCTTGCCTTTTTCGGTGTCTGTTGTTCGGCTGCAAAAGCCGAGGCCACAAGCATTCTTCCAAAGACGAAGAAGGAGAATATTCCCAAAAAGGAGCGTGATGAGTAAAACTTGACTAGATCTAGAGTATTTGCCTTAAAACCGAAGATAATATTGGCCTTACGTTAATTGTATTGTAACTTCCGTTAACTTCCGTCTCGTGGCATCATGTGACTTTGGCCTTGAGAGGAGCCTTCTTCATGGGGCAAATTTCTTCGTAAAAGGCGGAGATCTAGATGGCGGTCCATAACTGCAGGAATTTGAGGGGTGATTTCTTAGAGGTAAAGCTAAATTTTCACCGCGTATAATTTTGATTGCTTGTTCCATTCAAGTTATGTCTCACTATTTCTTGTCTTGGCCTGGCTGGAAAACCACAAAATGCTGCACATAACAGCCAAGGAAGAGAATTCCAAATTTATACGCGGTGAAAATTTAGATATTCATCTTAAGATTATTTTGAACCCACTTTAAGGTTTAAAAGCCACCATCTAGATCTCCGCCTTTTCCACTGAAACTGTTTTCGGACGTTGTGGCAAACGTTTCATTGTACAACTACCGAATTGAATTTAGAAACAAAAGAGGTATTGCTAGAAAGTAGGAATGTTATAAATATTATATATGACGTTTTGTACACTTTTTGTAAAGTATCTACGAAGAAAGTAGGGGTGCAATTACGGTCATCATAGCGGCGGCCATTTTGACTTTGCCATAAAATCTGCCATAACACACCTGCGAGAGCAGAAAATAGTCAAAATTCAAAAATCTTAGAAAGTGAACAATGTAATTTTGTAACGAACAAATAAGATTTGAAATTTGCAAAGTGTTTTAACTACTTTTCGAAATAAGAACGTTAGAAACATTACTTTAAAATTAAGAAGAGCATGAAATAGTCAAAATTCAAACATCTTGGAAAGTGAAGAATGTAATTTTGTAACGAACAAATAAGATTTTAAAATTTGCAAAGTGTTTAAACTACTTGTGGAAATAAGAACGTTAGAAACATTATTTTAAAGTTAAGAAGAGCATGAAATAGTCAAAATTCAAACATCTTAGAGAGTAAACAAAGTATTTTTGTAACGAACAAATAAGATTTGAAATTTGCAAAGTGTTTTAACTACTTTTCGAAATAAGAACGTTAGAAACATTACTTTAAAATTAAGAAGAGCATGAAATAGTCAAAATTCAAACATCTTGCAAAGTGAAGAATGTAATTTTGTAACGAACAAATAAGATTTTAAATTTGCAAAGTGTTTAAACTACTTGTGGAAATAAGAACGTTAGAAACATTATTTTAAAGTTAAGAAGAGCATGAAATAGTCAAAATTCAAACATCTTAGGCTATGTTTACACGACAACGATTTTGTACATATCCGCATAAAATTGTTGCGTTTAGGCCTATCATTTACACGACAACGTCCGAAAACGCAGTAATATCCGGTTATTTTTGTATCCGCAACAAAAAGTGGAAATGTCACTTTCCATTGCCACAAACGTTGCTGTGTAAACAGGAATCACGTTTTCGAAGAAGATGGTTGTTCGTACTGTTACTGCTCTTTTGGCTCTTTTATCGAGTTTGCTTGGGATTTATTCGTCTGCGTATCACTCAATGGTACTTCGCTGTACCCAGTTCAATCGCAGAAGACGCCGGTTGGTTCATTTAGCCTTACTTTTGCCACGCAACGTACTGGTAGCAAGACAAAGACGACGAAGGCGCTTCTGGACCAGACCCGGACGGACTCAGGTTTGGTGGCAGAACTTTGTTAACGGTAGAGTTATAGCTGAGGAATGGAAGGAGAATTTCAGAATGCAGAAACACAATTTCGAACAACTCTGTGCGGAGTTGAAACCATTTGTGGAGAAACGAACCACTAACATGCGCTCGCCCATCTCCGTAGAGTGCCAAATTGCTGCAACCTTATATTACCTGGCTGATGAAGGAAGGCTTCGAAAGACAGCCAATGCTTTCGGTATATCCCATGCATCAGTGTCACTGATTGTCCGTAGAGTGACAAAAGCCATTTCTTTGCACTTGGGACCAATATATATAAAGCTGCCGTTAACTGAAGAAGCAGTGAAGGACAAAGTCACAAGATTTTACTCTTCATTTTTGGTGCCACAGTGTTTGGGTGCCATTGATGGCACTCATATTGAAATCAAGCAGCCCAAATCGAATCCCACTGACTACATCAACAGGAAGGGCCGATACTCGTTGAATGTACAGGCATGCTGTGACTACAATTATTGTTTTATGGACGTTGTAGTGAAGTGGCCCGGGAGCGTTCACGATGCTCGGATCTTTGCCAATTCACAAATAAACAAGCATCTCAAGGAAGGCGGTATCCCTCCATGCCCAAGACAAATAGTGGAAGGTGAAGCAGCTGTTCCTGTGGTTTTACTAGGCGATCCAGCATACCCACTCATGCCATATCTTATGAAAGAATATGCCAATGGAGGAAGCACACGTCAGGAACAGTATTTCGGCTTGAATTTATGCAGTGCCCGAAATGTTATCGAGTGTTCCTTTGGACGCTTGAAAGCTAGATTTGGGGCTTTGAAGAGAGCGATGGACATCAATATTGATGAACTGCCTTTCGTTATTTATGCGTGTTTTGTTCTGCACAATTTCTGTGAACTGAAAGGGGAGAGTGTGGCAGAAACTAGTGTGCAAAACTGCATTGCCTATGACAGGGAGTTTCAACCCCAAGCAACGACAGGCAGATACAGCACCACAACAGCTGGAAACACCGAGCAAGCTGGGAAAATAGTGAGAAGGATTTTAACCAAGTATTTCGATCCGTAGAATAGTTTATATTATCAGATTCTATGGTAGAACCCACGTCATGTTAACAATATTATTCTTATGTTCATTATTATCATATTATAAGCTAATGTATAATCATTACTTGTTCAATGTTATAAAATTTAATAACAGCTGCAATAGTAGTAATGACGAAAAAGGCAATACGAAAATTAAGTACATGTGCAAGTTGGAACACAAATTTTTTAACATACAATTATGTAATATACTCAACATTATCAATCATTGTGGTTCAAAAGTGGTATTGGTCAGGGTAGTCAGGTGGGTCAGGACTCGACAAGTGTTGGGTGTTCGAATCAACATGGTGGTGCACAGTTAATGGCAAATGTTCAGTGGCGGAGTGTAGTGGTGGTTGGTAGGGTTGGGGGACTGGGTTTCGGATTGGGTGTGGTACCCTTCCAGACTCCTGCGATGACATAACTTGCCTCAACATGGAAAACCCACTCAGAATGGCTCCTGAGAGTTTGTCCATATTGCTGGACATTTTGTCAATGCTAACTTGCATAGCCCTGTCAGAGTCCTCCAGCTGCTGCAAAATACTCTTCTTGAACTAAAGGTCTTGAGTGGCTATGTCAGCTGCTGGAAGTCGTTTTCTCAAGTTCTTCTGCTTGTAATTACTTAGCTTCTCATCTAAAAGCTGTCGTCTTTTGGCGATGTCCCCCTCTAGTTCGTCAGTGATGATGGAACTGCTGGCTTTGGACTGTGAGGTTGACAGTCTGGACTGCGACGTGGCCTTGGACTGTGAGGTTGACGGTTTGGAATGCGACTCGGACGTAGCCTTGGACTGCAAGGTGGAGGCCTTGGACTGTGGCATGGAGGCCTTGGACTGTGACATGGAGACCTTGGACTGTGAGGTGGAAGGATTGAACTGCGGAGTAGACGGCTTGGGCTGTGAGGTTGTGATCTGGCTCTCTGCTTCATCATCACCATCAAACTTCTCTGCCTCACCACTAGCTGACATATCCCCGCCATCAAACGTGTCTTCAAGCAAGTCCCCACTTTCCAAGCCGCTTCTTACTTGCTCTGTGGCTGGTGATCCACCCCAAATTTCCTGACAAATCGTATAGTATAGTTCCACCACTCTTCCTTGTCCACTCCTTCGACCAGAGTCAACAGCTTTGCGATAGCGCAGGCGTACCATTTTAATTTTAGTGGAAACGATCGCTTTGGTGACTTCTTCAGGACGATGGCGGTATTCCTTGTTGAATCCTGGCGTTTCCCCTTCATCGACACTCCGTAGGTGAGCCACAAAGCGCTCGTGGATATCGCTGTACTTTGATTTTATTGATTCCCAGTCAATGTTCTGCAGACTCTTTTCAGCCTTGTACTCCAAAGTAAGGCTAAGAAGCAGCTCTACCTCGTCATCTGTCCACGTAAAGTATTCCCTTGACTCTTTCGCCATTCTTTTTTCTCTCACTATTTTTACAGGAATAAAATCGATAACGGTTATATACTGTTTATTCCTAGCATTGTACCTACGTAGATCCTTATACCGGTCGGGGCGCCATTGCGGCCCGGGGCCAGCGGAAGATTGTTTATCCCATCCAGAGTCTATTATCCCATGAAGGTGTAATTTGTGTCCAGGCGATTGTCAACCGGCAGCCATTTTTGAGGAAAAATTTCAACGCGTATATATATGTATAATATTATGTTGCCGTGTAAATGCTTAAAAATATTCATAGGCACTAACCACAATATGCGTTTTTGTGATCCGTCATTGTCGTGTAAACAGAGCCTTAGAGAGTAAACAAAGTATTTTTGTAACGAACAAATAAGATTTTAAATTGGCAAAGTGTTTAAACTACTTTTGAAGTTAAGAACGTTAGAAACGTTTCTTTAAAATTAAGAAGAGCATGAAATAGTCAAAATTCAAACATCTTACAAAGTGAACAAAGTATTTTTGTAACGAACAAATAAGATTTTAAATTTGCAAGGTGTTTAAACCACTTTTGGAAATAAGAACGTTAGAAACATTACTTTAAAATTAAGAAGAGCATGAAATAGTCAAAATTCAAACATCTTACAAAGTGAAGAATGTAATTTTGTAACGAACAAATAACATTTTAAATTTCCAAAGTGTTTAATCTACTTTTGGAAATAAGAACGTTAGAAGCATTATTTTAAAGTTAAGAAGAGCATGAAATAGTCAAAATTCAAACATCTTAGAGAGTAAACAAAGTATTTTTGTAACGAACAAATAAGATTTTAAATTGGCAAAGTGTTTAAACTACTTTTGAAGTTAAGAACATTAGAAACGTTTCTTTAAAATTAAGAAGAGCATGAAATAGTCAAAATTCAAACATCGTAGAAAGTGAATAAAGTATTTTTGTAACGAACAAATAAGATTTTAAATTTACAAAGTGTTTAAACCACTTTTGGAAATAAGAACGTTAGAATCATTAGTTTAAAATTAAGAAGAGCTTGAAATAGTCAAAATTCAAACATCTTACAAAGTGAGCAAAGTATTCTTGTAACGAACAAATAAGATTTTAAATTTGCAAGGTGTTTAAACCACTTTTGGAAATAAGAACGTTAGAAACATTACTTAAAATTAAGAAGAGCATGAAATAGTCAAAATTCAAACATCTTACAAAGTGAACAAAGTATTTTTGTAACAAACAAATAAGATTTTAAATTTGTAAAGTGTTTAAACTACTTTTTGAAATAAGAACGTTGGAAACATTACTTTAAAACTAAGAAGAGCACGTTATAGTCAAAATTCAAACATCGTAGAAAGTGAACAAAGTATTTTTGGAACAAACAAATAAGATTTCAAACTTGCAAAGTGTTTAATCTACTTTTGGAAATAAGAACGTTAGAAACATTACTTTAAAATTAAGAAGAGCATGAAATAGTCAAAATTCAAACATCTGAGAAAGTGAACAAAGTAATTATTTATCAAAAAATGGCAAGATTTCAAATGTGCAAAGTATTTAAAGTACTTTTGGAAATAGGAACATTACAAGCATTACCTAAAAAGTAAGAAGAACGTGGAATAGTCAAAATTCAAACATCTTAAAAAGTGAACAAAGTATTTTGTATTGAACAAATAGCAAGATTTTAAATTTGCAAAGTACAGTAAAATCTCGATAATTAGAATCATTATAATTAGAATGTCTGTCTGAATTTAAGCATTGAAGAATGTACTGTTCCTAATGTATTGAGTACATATGTGGTTGGTTAATTAGAACTTATGGATAATTAGAATTTTTTTACTGGAAAACCAAGGTTCTAATTAAAGAGATTTTACTGTATTTAGACTACTTTTGGAAATAGGAATGTTAGAAACATTACTATAAAATTATAAAGAGCAGGAAATTGTCAGAATTCAACATCTTAGAAACTAAACAAAGTAATTTTTCTATCGAACAAATAGCAAGAGTTGAAATTTGCAAAGTATTTAAACTACTTCTGGAAATAAGAACGTTAGAAACATTTCTTTAAAATTTATATAATTGCAAAGAGAACATTAGAAACATAACAGTTACTTTAAAATTAGGAACAGCGCAAAATTGGGAAAGTTGATAACATCTTATAAAAGGAAATAGTAATTTTTACTATCTTTAAAAGTTAAGTTTAAAGTATGAATAATTTTATTGCGAAGTGAACTTTAGAAACACAACTTTAAATTTGAAAACAGTGCAAAATTGGCAGAGTTAACAACATCTTATAAAAGAAAATAGAAATTTTTACTTATAATAGAAGGTAAGTTTGAAATTTTACAAAGAAAATAATTTTTATTGCGAAGAGAACGTTAGAAAAATAGCTTTAAAATTAGGAAAAGCGCAAAATTGGCAAATTTATAGAATCTTATAAAAGGAAATAGTAAATTTTACTTTGAATAGAAGTTAAGTTTGAATGCTACAAAGAATAAATAATTTTTATTGCAAAGAAAACGTTAGAAACATAACTTTAAAATTAGGAACGGTGCAAAATTGGCAAAGTTGATAGCATTTTATTAAAAGAAATAGGAATTTTACATACAAAGAAGTTAAGTTTGAAATGTTACAAGGTATGAATACTTTTAATTGCAAAGAGAAAATTAGAAACATAACTTTTAAATTAGGAACAGCGCAAAATTGGCAAAGTTGATAACATTTTATCAAAGAAAACAGGAATTTTTACTCTCTATAAAAGTTAAGTTTTAAATGTTGCAAAGTATGAATAATTTCAATGCAAAGTGAACGTTAGAAACATAACTTTAAAATTAGGAAAAGGGGAAAATTAGTGAAATTGATAACATCTTATAAAAGAAAATAGTAATTTTTACTTTCTATTAAAGTTAAGTTTAAGATGTTTCAAAGTATGAAAAATTTTGATAGGGAAGAGACTGTTAGAAAGATAACTTTAAAATTAGGAACAGCGCAAAATTGGCAAAGTTGACAGCATTTTATTAAAGTAAATAGGAATTTTTGCTTACAATAGAAGTTCAGTATGAAATAGTACAAAGAATAAAAAATTTTCATTGTGAAGAGAACATTAGAAACATAACTTTAAAATTAGGAACAGCGCAAAATTGACAAAGTTGATAGCATCATATAAAAGAAAATTGTAATTTTACATTCTATAGAAGTTAAGTTTGAAATGTTACAAAGTATGAATAATTTTGATTGCGAAGTGAACGTTAGAAACATAACTTTAAAATTAGGAACAGCGCAAAATTGGCAAAGTTGATAGCATTGTATAAACGAAAACAGTAAATTTTATTATCTTTAAAAGTTAAGTTTAAAATGTTGTAAAGTATGTATAATTTTATTGAGAAGTGAATGTTAGAAACATAACTTTAAAATTAGGAACAGCATAAAATTGGCAAAGTTGATAACATCTTATAAAAGGAAATAGGAGTTTTTACTTTCAATAGAAGTTAAATATGAAATGTAACAAAGTATGAACAATTCTATTGCGAAGAGAATGTTAGAAACATAACTTCAAAAATAAGAACAGCGCAAAATTGGTAAAGTTGATAACATCGCATAAAAGAAAGTAGTAATTTTCACTATCTATAAAAGTTACATTTTATATATTATAAGGTATTATTAGGTTTGATTGCGAAGAGAACGTTAGAAACCTAACTATAATATTTGGAACAGCGCAAAATTGGCAAAGTTGATAGCATCTTATAAAAGGGAATAGTAATTTTTACTTTCTATAAAAGGTAATTTTGAAATATTACAAAGTATTAATAGTTTTGATTGTGAAGAGAACATTAGAAACATAACTTTAAAATTATGCACAGTAGAAAATTGGCAAAGTTGATAGCAACTTATAAAAGGAAATAGTAATTTTTACTTACAATAGAAGTTAAGTTTGAAATGTTCCAAAGAATAGATAATTTTTATTGTGAAGAGAACGTTAGAAACATAACTTTAAAATGAGGAACTGCATCAAATTGGCAAAGATGATACCATCGCATAAAAGAAAATAGTAATTTTTACTATGCTTAAAAGTTCAGTTTAATTGTTACAAAGCATGAATAATTTTGATTGCGAAGAGAACATTAGAAATATAACTTCAAAATTAGAATCAGCGCAAAATTGGCAAAGTTAATAGGATCTTGTAAAAGGAAATGGTAATTTGTTCTTTCTATAAAAGTTAAGTTTGAAATATTACAAAGTATTAATAGTTTTGATTGCGAAGAGAACGTTAGAAACATAACTTTAAAATTAGGCACAGTACAAAATTGGCAAAGTTGATAACATCTTATAAAAGGAAATAGTAATTTTTGCTATCTTTAAAAGTTAAGTTTAAAACATTACTAAGTATTAATAATTTTGATTGCAAAGAGATAGTTAGAAACATAACTTTAAAATTAGGAACTGCGCAAAATTGGCAAACTTGATAACATCTCAAAAAAGACAGCAGTAATTTTTACTTTGAATTCGATAAAAGTTAAGTTTGAAATGTTACATAGAATGAATAATTTTGATTGCGAAGACAACATTGGAAACACAACTTTAAAACTAGGAACATCAAAAATTGGCAAAGTTGATATCATCTTATAAAAGGAAACAGTAATTTTTACTTTTAATAGAAGTAGTTTGAAGTGTTACAAAGAATAAATAATTTTCATTACGAATAGAACAGTAGAAACATAACTTTAAAATTAGGAACTGCACTAATTTGGCAAAGTTGATAGCATCGTATAAAAGAAAATAGCAATTATACTTTCTATAAAAGTCAAGTTTGAAATGTTACAAAATATTAATAATTTTTATTGCAAAAAGAACGTTAGAAACATAACTTTAAAATTAGGAACAGTGCAAAATTGGCAAAGTCAACATCCTATATAAGGGAATAGCAATTTTACTTTCTATAAAAGTTAAGTTTAAAATGTTACAAAGTATAAATATTTTTATTGCGAAGTGAACGTTAGAAACATAACTTTAAAATTAAGAACAGCACAAAATTGGCAAAGTTCATAAAGTCTTTGAAAATGAAGATAGTAATTTTTAATTCTATAAAGTTAAGTTTGAAATCTTACAAAGTATTCAAATTTTCTTTGCAAGGATAACTTTAACGAATTGCTGGTCCCGTCTATTTGCATTTACCCTTAAACATGTCTAAACTATAGACGCATTGACGTTTAAACAAGAAAGATAACTACACATGGGGCCCAAATCGAGGGGGGAGAAATATCATCATTATTGCCAAAAAAAACTTAACATCAACAATGGCATCAACAATGTGTCAGAACGTAAATAAGTAAACGATGACAACTGAACATAAGTGACAAGCATACCAGTAGCCTTTCTGATCCAATCACAAGCCATATGAGTTTGACGCCGGAATGTTCCCTCACAAATACTGCATGTGGCAACACGTGTCAGAACGCAAATTAGTAAACAATGTTAGAATGTTATTGTAAACAATGTTATTGTGTATGCCATTGTAAATAATGTTAGAATGTTATAAGTAAGCAATTTTAGAATGCTTATTGTTGGATCTGTATTGATTGATTTAAGCAAGGCGTTTGATAGTATTTCCCACAAGTTGCTACTGTACAAGCTATCATGCTACGGGTTTGGTCAGGCTTCATTAAGATGGTTCCAGAGTTACCTAGAAGGAAGGAAACATAGAGTGGTACTTTCTATTAAGCAGACCGTCCGCGCGGACGCGGACCCATACAAAAGATAGGAGCAATGATTAGCACTCTAAAATGCGGACTTTTGGATACCCAATATGCCTGTCACGAAAAATCCGGTCCGGTGTCACAGCGATCTGAGCCCCCCAGTGATTTGGTTCCGGAGGCGGCTCGTATCTCTAGCGATTTAGGAACCCCCGGGCTCATATCACCAGCGATTTAGACCCCCAGGCTCATATCACTAGCGATCAGCGTCCGTGTTCAGCGATCTACGGCTCCCACCCTGCGGGGATTCAGGTCCCCCTTCGAACGAAGAGAATATAAAGACGTTTGACATCTCAGACAAAAGAATCTACTCCCTTTGTCGAAGGACAGAGAAGGAAAGTTCTGAAGACTCGAAGGACAGCAAAGAAATGAGCTGAGCTGTAGCTGTGCTATTGTAGCGTATTTTGTTTTGCAGGTATAGATAACACATACGTACACGTATGTATGTATTATCTATGTTTGCAATTAGTAAAGTTAATTAAGGACTGTTGTTGGTGTTTGATGTAATTCAAACCAGATCCCTAGCATTCTATGACCACCAGAACTGGTAATGACATAGCCCGGCATTGACTATGTGCATGTGTTTGTAATGAGAGCATGATGTTTTGCATGAGTTTTGCAAAGTTACTGGGCCAAACCATTGCCACCACCCTATCCACCACAAAAAGCCCTCCAGTAAAAAGCTCAATGACAGAATCAGTGAAGCACTTGAGAAGATTGACAATATACACAACATGTTTTCAGTGTCACACATGTTTTACCCCTGTGTCAGAGCTTTATTATTATTATTATTATTATTATTATTTAATGCTTTACAGTCACACAGTGGGTGACTGATGGTCTGATACCATGGACTGGTGCAGCGAGAAATAAGGAAAGAGAGACATTAAAGGGTGACGGGTGATTGAGTTAGGTAGTCATGATGAATGAATTTAAGTGAGTCATGAGGGACAGTTGGATTTAAACTGCATGAAATAAACATGTATGCTGCAGGCTCATTAATATGAATAATCGAGACCATAGATATAGATAGTGGAGAAAGGCATGAAATTAAGGTGCATAATTGTGGGCTCATGTAATTACAGATAAGAGAAAGATGGGTTAAATGGTCAATAGGGAATCAAGTGGCACTGGGAATAGGGACAGACCCTGTGGTATGTACATATATTGGAAGGGTCAAAGTTACGCTTAAATCTATTCCACAGAGTTTAATGAGGTGATGTTTGATGGAGTTGAAAGGTAGATCAATGTTGATAGGTTGAAGAGCATTCCATAAACGTACCACACACCAGACAGGACAGGTAGACGGGAAGATTGAGTATCATATATTTGCACAAAATGTTGCCTGCCTTCTAAATAACCCCTAAACCATAGCCAGAGAGGGCCAGTGATACCAATTCTTCATAGTTTATAAAGCAGTTTCGTATGTGGTAGAGTATCAAATGCCTTAGCAAAATCAAGGTAGACGACATCAGTAGTATGACCTTTGTCCAGTGATTTTGAGATAGCAGTGTAGGTGGTAAGGAGATTTGTCAGGCAGGAGCGGTTTGATAAAAAGCCAAATTGGTGAGGTGATAACTGGGGTCGCACAAAGTTGATGATTTTTTGAAATATAATTGTTTCAAGAATAGTAGATGAGGTGCAGAGTAGTGAGATTGGTCTGTAGTTTGATATAAGGGAATGGTTACCTTTTTTGTAGATAGGGATGATTTTATGGACTTCTCATTGGTGGGGCATGGAGATTGTGGTCATGCACAATTAATACAAGGTAGTAAGGTGGGTCAACAGGGCATGAAAACAGATCTGTATCAAACAGGGATAGATATCGTCACATCCATAAGCTTTGTAATTGTTATTCATGAATATAGTAATGACAATCAACCCCCGTATATTAATTATTCAGTGATTGTACATTCATGTGGCTGTGGTTTTGTGGTTAGATTTAATCATTCCAATTTCATGTCCTATCTGTAACATGACACTTCCTTTTTCTTTGATCCATTGATTCCTGATCACATTGCTGTTTGTAATTACACTACATTTAGATCAGTTATTGTTGTACCACCTTTCTATCTCCTAGTAACCACTTTCACTTTTCCTTCTGTTGTCTAAGAGACCAACCACATCTAAGAATATATTTTAGTTGATCTGTATTTCATCATCTTGTGGTTTCCTGTGCCACCAAGTATTTAAGTAGCTTTTACTTTGCTGTTTACTTATCCTTTCAGTCCTCTCAGTCATTTCAGTGTTTGAGTAATTAAGAGATTTATTCCCGTTTTGAGGGAATTAGTACAGAACCATGAATGACAATGGAGGAACATACTATGCAGCCTTATTCAACTATAAGAAAAATGGATGCTACCCTGAGGTGACTGGTGGACAACCAATGTTGGGCTGAACCTATATAACTGCATGGGCTATGAAGATTGCTTTGAAACCAATGCTCCTTGCAATTTTTATACCCATTCTGGCTTACTTCATGTTCTGATTATTATTGCAGCTATATTATGCCTTTCATCTTTTTCAAATTGCCTTCACTTACAGGGTTACGATAAAAAAAAACAAGCGAGCTCTCAGAAAATGTGCCAAGGCCTTTGTTGTGGATGGTTCACATCTTCACTATGTTGGACCGAAAGGCACAGATTCACCAAGGTTTGTTGCATTATATTATTACACGCTGCATGCATGCATAATAAATGTAGTATATTATATAACTCAGTGCATGTGCATGCTTTTCTTATGTAGTATAGATTTTACTTATGTAGTATAGATTTTAAATTGCTTTCAATACACGTAGTTTATTTACAATGTGCGTTAATTTTCCATGGCAAGTTACAGAAACTTCAAAGCACTTATGTATACTATATGTAGACTGTATTAATTATAGGTATTGTTGTTCAGTGTCAAGGTGTATTTATAATCGCTTAGTATAATGATTGTATATGATATTATTATAGACTTGTCGTGGAAAAGAAGGAAGAACAAGTGAAAATTTTGAGCAGAACACATGATATTAGTCATCTCGGGCGTGACAAATTATTGAGTGTTGTGCAACACAAGTACTACTGGCCAGGCCTTTACACAGATGCAACTGAATATGTACGTATGTGTGTATGTGCATGTAAATATGTCCATGTCCACTTGTTTGCCGATGTAAGTGTGCATGTGTTTGTACCTAAGTATATCCATGGAAGTTACTAAAGCACAATAAAGTGGTACAGTACCACACTTGAAATCTCAAACTCAATCTCATCTCAAAGGTGCATGCTTGTGGCAGGGAACAGGAAGTTTGATTGGGTGAAAAGTAGTAATTGTTTACACTTCCTTATTGCAAAAAGATGACCAAGCTAGCAAATGTATACGTAGTTACTTAATTATAACATCATGCGTACTGTATTATTTCTCGTTAACTACATTTCATGCAGGTCAGAACTTGTGAAAATGCTAAAGAGGCAACTCTACAATAAAGAAGTCAACTGCTCCTTTGCACCCAATCCCAGTGAAGCCAAAGGAGTGGCATCAGGTTGGAATTGATCTGGTTGGTCCCTTCACTCGGTCTTGTAGTGGAAACCAATACATTGCCGTGATGAGTGATTACTTTACAAAGTGGGTTGAAGCTGCTTCTCTACCAGATAAGAGTGTTGCAAGTATTGCTCGGTTCATCTATTCTGTGAGTTGACATGTGTAATGTATTGTAACAATCATGCTAACCATGCCTTTTTGGTACTAGGTGATTTGTAGAATGGGTTGCCCTTCAATTATGATCTCTGATCAAGGAAAGGAGTTTGTCAACAATTTAAATAAGGAACTATGCCAAAAAACTGGAATTGAGCATCGAATACCCAGTGCTTATCATCCTCAGGTTTGTATACATATTTGCAATATAGACTATATTATAATATTATTATGTTTATCTTTTGTTCATCTCATTATTTAGACCAATGGCTTGACTGAACGCATGAACCAGACTTTACAGCGTAGCCTAGCAAAGTTGTGTGAAGAATGTAAGGATGACTGGGATACAAAGGTGGATTCTATATTGATGGGTTACCGTGCTGCCAAGCAGGCCTCCACTAAATATTCACCATTTTACCTAATTCACAAATGGGACATGCGTTTACCTGTGGATGTGAATGTAGGCACCATGGCTACTAGTCAGGAGCCTGGAACTAGTGGTATATCGCTTGATGATAACAGTGCACATACTGATTCTGTATTGATCGATGAAACTGTCCAGCAGAGCCTGGATTTGAGGAAGGCTGTGTTCTCTAAAGTTGATAAGAACATTCTAAAAGAACAGACAAAGCAGAAGAATCGGTATGACAATTGTCTCCCTAAAGTCCACAGATTTGCAGTGAGTGTGCTTCTTCCAATATTATATCTTCCACCTGCAAGTTATATAAGTGGCATGCATAATATTATGTTCATCTACATCTTGTCTTGTTTTTGCAGGTTGGTGACACAGTACTTGTCCAAAACTCATTATAACTTACACGGAAAGGTGGGAAACTGGACAGCAAGTGGCTAGGTCCCTATACAGTGGCAGAAGTGTTTGATCATGATCTTTACCAACTGAAAAACAAAGACGGAAAACTACTTAAAAAACGTTACAACCATCAACGCTTGAAGCAATACTTTTCTAGTCTTAGAGGTACTAGGTAAGATTTATATATGTTACGGAACATATTGTGGCACATTGACATGAATCACTTGTATTCATTGTTTTTATTCCATTCCATCAACATGTATAGTGGTGATAATACATCTGTTTCTGAGTCTGTGGAAGTGAGACAGTCACAATTCAGTCACATTGATGAGTCAACTAAGGAAATGGCTGCATATGAAACATTCGGGCCTGGGTATGTGCATGCCACGATAATAGACCTTGCTGTTTCTCTACTTCTGAATCAATGAAATTGTTGTATCGCTATCATTATTAGGCATAGGAGTAGGAGTGTTCAAGGGAGGCTATGGCTGCCCCACTTTTTGAAACTAGCTATATATAAGTTTTTATTTTCCTTGAGTGAAAATGAAATCACAACACAGGTTTCTTTTGATCCATTCAAAATCCTCCACCCAATCTCAAAAGCAGTCCTGTTTTGTGGGGGATTGCAGCTATAAATCAACACTATACAGTATATACGTAACTGTCACAGTGAATCAAGTAATTATTAATAAGCCTGTTCTTAATAGCTACAAGTACTTTTTTGCATGAAGTGATTGAGGCCACAACACACACAGACAACCAACCCCAACCTTGTATGCATATATGCATGGCCTACCCCATTCAGAATGCCTCCTATGCCTCTGCACTATGTATGAGGATAATAGGCATGCATGCAAAATGAATAGTATAATATACCAAGATGAAGCTATCGGTGCCCTAATGCAGGTGTATTTGTTATCATTTACTTTCACTTTAGTATATGTAATGTGACAAGCATCTCCACCGTTGATGGGATGAAAATTGATTGCAACAATGCTCAAGAAATGTTGTTGGGTGATCACTACATTGAAGCTCTGCTGCATGGTGACTATGATTTGGAGCACCACTTTCCCTGGAGGTTTCAGCATCCACCAGTGAGTATTCCTCCTCATCAGGGTATATACACAAGGTATTATAATGGCCCTCACCTATATATGGGGAAAATGGTGAAAAGAAGCAATTCTGCATGCTATCTTTTACGTACTTGTCAATTTCTAATTCTTGGACGCTGTGGGTAGCTAGAAAAGCCCTGTGTAAATATGATTGTGACAAATGGAATGTTATCATGTATGGGTAATATATGTTTATACTTTTGATTCTTTGTACAACCCATGTTCCCTATTTACAGCTCAAGCAATATGCCACAGCCTCTCAATTTCCTATGTTTACAAGCACACAAGTTATTCATTGGCTGAATTACCACAAATGGCGCGGTGAACCCATAACTGATGTGACCATTCCAGAAACAGAATCATTCATTATTATGAATGATACCTTGGAACAGGATTTTAGCCAATTTAGGGAAACCTACTCAAAGCTTTTCAGCTATCATGTACTATTCAGCAGTGACCTACTAAACCTATGGGTAGTTAAAGAATACGAATCCAAAGAAGATGTGCAAATTGGTACTGTCTTTGGCAAGAATTGTTATTTCCTCACAGGGGAACAGTTTTGCCACTTCCAGTCATGGGTTATGTCATTGCTGTCCATGGATACTGTAGAAATTCAGAAAGAATTTGGGTAAGCATGTTCTAATGACCAGTGTCAGAATGTCCATGCAGCTGCATACACACATTTGATAAGTACCAAAGAAGGTTGTATTCCAAGACTATATTATGTACGTAGCTAGTCTTACTTGTGTTAATCTTTTTGTATCCTCAGGAGTACATCGTCTCCATTTTCAGCCATTTTTAAGGTGACCAGCTCTGCCTCGGTCCCCACCAAGACTATATCTGCTGTTGTCCATGCCAAGCCTACATCTGTCGTTATCTCTGCCAAGACTACATCTGCAGTTGTCCCTGCATACTCCACCTCAATCCCTACCAAGACTACATCTGCCGTTGTCAATGCCAGCTCCACCTCATTTCCTGCCTAGCCTACATCAGCCATTGTTCCTGCCAAGCCTACATCTCCCGTTGTTCCTGCCAAGCCTACATCACCTGGTGTCCCCGCCAAGCCTACATCACCTGGTGTCCCTGCCAAGCCTACATCACCTGGTGTCCCTGCCAAGCCTACGTCACCTGGTGTCCCTGCCAAGCCTACATCACCTGGTGTCCCTGCCAAGCCTACATCTCCCGGTATACTTGCCAAGCCTACATCACCTGGTGTCCCTGCCAAGCCTACATCTCCCGGTATACTTGCCAAGCCTACATCTCCTGGTGTCCCTGCCAAGCCTACATCTCCCAATCTCGCTGCCAACTCCACTTCATTCCCTACCAAGACCACCTTGACTTGCGTACCACCTGTTTCACCTGTTACTACTAAACTTAAGAGGGTACCATCTGTTTCACTTGTTACTGCAAAACGTCAGAAGATATAAACTGTTACACCTGTTACTGCGGAACGCCACAAGGTACTACCTGTTTCACCTGTTGCCGCAAAACGTCGAAAGACATCAAGTCGCTGGAATTGGGTGAAGATTGGGGACATCCAGCTCACAAGAACAGAGAAGGACGTTCTCCTTTCAACTCGAAAGTGGCTCAGTGATGACATAATAAATGCTGCTCAAAATCTTTTGAAGCAACAATTTAGTGTTAGAGGACTCCAGCACACATTTTCGGGGCAGGGACATCATTTCAGTGTCATGAGAGGAGAATTTGTTCAAATTCTACATACTACATCTCACTGGACAACCATTTCAACCATGGGTCTTGGTGACAAGGGAGCAGAATCTGTACTGGTTTACGACAGCTTATACACCACCATGTCCAGGGAAGACAACAACCAGATCTGTTCTCTAATGTTGTCTCCCCATGAATGTTCAGCGGCAAGTAAGTGGCTCAGACTGTGGCTTATTTGCTGTTGCAAATGCAACAGCAATTTGCAATGGCATGGATCCTGTATATGTAATGTTTGACCAGGCTGAGATGAGGAGCCATCTTCTATCTTGTCTCGAGCATAAACTATTAACCCCTTTTCCTTCAAAGAGAAGGAGACCATGAGGACCAATGGTGATGGAATTAGAGGTTATACCTATTTACTGCCACTGTCGCCTTCAAGAAGCAGGGCGGATGATCCAGTGTGACGCCTGTGGAGACTGGTTTCATGAAGGATGCGAAATTATCCCTAAATATACTACATCTGGGTGGATCTGTAGGAAGTGCTCATGACCAACTCCATTTTTAATGACTTGGTGTTATAATATTGTAGTAATTATGGAATAAGCTAATTAAGTCACTTCATTTTTGTTGGCAATAAATGTGTGCAATATTATAATATGAAGTTTAAAATTTATACTTATTTGTCATTACTGTAACATTTAATACTAAATATTTAATTATCTTTGCTTATAATTATAATATAATTTGTTGAACAAGAAAATGTCTTGCATGTATGCTTCAAATCACTAATCAGTATAGTGTATGTGTCAAAAAAGAAAGGGCCTGTGCTGCAGGTTGCAATTGTGCATGCATGGGGTTGTTTAATCCTATATAATATTCTATACAGTATATATTACTATAAGTCTAATATGCATGCAGAATATTTATTATCATGCATGCTTTGACCACGGTGAGGTAAGGTGAAGTGGCATGGAATAATTATATAAGGCCACTTACATTAAGGTGGGTCTTATTCACTAAGGGGGTGCAGCGAAGTTGCATATATAGGAAGGGGGTCTAATTCACTAAGGGGGTGAAGTTGCATGGAAGAATTATATATAAGGCCATGCACTTACATGAAGGGGGTCTAATTCACTAAAGGGGTGAAGTTGCATGGAGGAATTGTATATAAGGCCAATTACATGAAGGGGGGGTCTAATTCACTAAGGGGGTGAAGTTGCACATTAAGAATTATATATAAGGCCATTTACATGAAGGGAGGTCTAATTCACTAAGGGGGTATGTGAAGTTGCATGGAAGAATAATATATAAGGCCATGCACTTACATGAAGGGGGGTCTAATTCACTAAAGGGGTGAAGTTGCATGGAGGAATTGTATATAAGGCCAATTACATGAAGGGGGGGGGGTCTAATTCACTAAGGGGGTGAAGTTGCACATTAAGAATTATATATAAGGCCATTTACATGAAGGGAGGTCTAATTCACTAAGGGGGTATGTGAAGTTGCATGGAAGAATAATATATAAGGCCATGCACTTACATGAAGGGGGGTCAAGGGGGTGAAGTTGCATGGAAGAATTATATATATCAATCAATCAATCAATCAATCCATATTTAACGTGCACACATGTATAAACACTAGGGTGCGGGATATACCCAATGAGGCACAAAAATGAAAAGATCACATTACATGAGTTTGATGTTCATCGCTCAAATCGTTCACACCACATTACATACAATAGTTTGGCAGTCTTTAAATCTTTGCATGCATGGTCTAAAATCGAAACAGTCTTTGATTCAGTCTCTATCTCCTCAAAATCATCAATTACTTCTCTCACACGTTCAATCAACGGTTGGCGCAGATTTCCCCACGTAGGGCAGGTCATCATCCAATGACATGTATCTTCTATAGTACTATTACTGCATTCCCGACAAACTCTCTCTTCTCGTTCCAAGCCTCGCCATCTGCCTGTTTCAATCTCAAAGTGTGCAGTGCCTCCTCTCAGTTTCACCAGCATAGATCTCATAGCTCTATCACGCACTATCCAGCACCTCTGGCTCAAACCAAGATCAAAGATCTTGTGAAGTAGGTTCAGCTTCGACTTTCCAGACAACTCACGCAACCACTCTGTTGACACTACTTTCTCCACGATACTCCTAAGCATCCCTCTCAACTGGTAGCCACTGATGTTCTTCAGGCCTTGGCAGTTCACCAGGGAGCTGTTCCACCCAAATGCTTTAAAGCATTCCTGCAGCTTGGCAACCCAGCAGCCTGCATTCAACGTCAGAGCCTCCATGGCTGCTCTTCTTATGATACGATTCTCATAGTCAGGGTGGGTCATCATCTTGTGCCAAAACCTTACACATCTCATTTTTGCCTCCCAACATAGTGGTAAACAGTTCATCTCCATGAACAGAGACACTCTAGGGTGTGATCTCGCAACCCCCAAGAAAGATCTAAATACTCTCAGCTGAAGATGGTCTAAAGACGACAATGACGCATTACAGCCCCATGCCTCAGATCCGTAAAAGATTGGCCAAACAGCATCCCATATGTATAAGGCCACTTACATGAAGGGGGGGCTAATTCTCTAGAGTGTGAGTACCAGTGATTTAGGCCTGGGGGGACCAAATCACTGGGGGGCCCAAATAGCTGTGACACCGGGACCAAAAGCGATATTATGGTGGCCGAGAGGGGTCACGAACCGAAATTCAAATCCGAACCGAACCAAGACAAGAGCGAGACAAGTGTGCTCGAGAGGGCTTTAATTTGCAATTGGCGCTTTGTTTAGCTTTGATCGAGACCGGGTGGACAGAATATTATACAGACTGAATTGCTCTTATTTCACTTCGGTCATCTTTGCATATCTGCAAGACTCAGTAACTTCAGCTGTTGAAAATGGCAGAGAACTAACTGAAGCAAATGTAGAAGTCCTTGGAAAGTGATATTGATTGTAGTTCTATTTCTTTTCCTATTCGTTTCGTTTTCATTCTACACCGGTAGGTCTAGACAAAAGTATTATTTCGTTGTATTATATTTCATTATGTATGTTTAGCATTTTGTCGCATAAGTCTGTTTTGAGCAAGAGACCAGAATTCCATGACACCTTAAGCTTGTGTACCACTCGACTAACCATAATTCACTGTATGTATAATTATATCAACTTATGAAATGATTGTAGGTAGATTTCACACTTCTTCCCTACAGAGTAATGGAATTTGATTACTTATCAAAATATTGTAAATTCAAGAAATCTATTGCTGTTTTAAAACGTCAGTCAGAAATTGAAGCAAAGGCAAGTAAAGAGGTCTTTGGAGCACTTGAAAAAAGCAAACGCCAAGAACTTGCTGGTGCGTATGCTTAGATTGACGTATATTTGGTGAAATAGTGCTTGTCCACGGGCTCTCCACTTAATCTGTTACAATTGAGGCACATGGAAAGGGTGGATAAATTATATGTGCTTAATCATGACAGTGTACCAAGTGAAGTGTTTGGAACAATAATTCAATTAGCGAAAAACATTGTTTTTAGCTATGTCTGTTAAAGGGGAACTGAACCCCCAAAAATTGATATCTGTTTTATGTCAAAAATAGAAAATAGATACTTGTAAACACTTAAAAATGGTATCAAGGCTTGCTTGCAATCAACATTCAAGTTGTATGATGACCACAAAGTCACGCCTCCTGAGCACCATGTTTTTGCAGTCATAACATCAATAAACGTAGTTGGTAGGATTTTTCTGTTCATTTGTATGACATAGATGCTGCTGTACGAGTTTGAACGAATTTTCGTCGATGGAGATTTGCACAAAGGAGCCATTTTTGGCAGAATCCAAAACAAATAGCTTACCAGACTTTGAAAAGAAATACAAACGTATGGTGATGTTTGTGCTGAAATATGCCAAAAAGTAAAACCTTTGCTAGCTATAATGCCATATAAACTTCACCGATTTAAGGCAAACATGGTTTTTACCAATCTGTAAGAACACGATCTAGTAAAAATAGTTGCTATTGATTATACTGTACCGAGTGCAGCTTTGGTAGACGTGGATAAAGAAAGCTTTCAGCCCATAGTGACCACAGTGATCTGAATAGAGCTATCCAGCTCACACAGTGTAGAGCATTTATGTCTATATGTGCAGAATGTTTTTTTTATTCAGGCTGATCGACCATCAGTATAGATTTAGGTACAGATCCTAGAGAAAGGGGATTGATTGATTTGACTTACTACTCAGGCATGAAATTTGTTTTGTGATGTGTAGCAAATCTGCATGATTTTGTGATTAGATGATTCAGAAGTGCATTTTGTGAATTGAAGTACGTATTCATGTGGCTGGATTGCAGTTGTGACACAGGCTACTGTGTATAAATTGGTTCAAATTTTGGTGTACATTTGATTTGTTCGATTGCAGTGAAATCTCTTGTTTCTGCAAAAGGCTGTCTTCAGACACTTTTCACCCGGTATATTTCAGTTAAAATCGTAATCTAACAAAACTATAAGTAAATGTGCATACATTCCCCACATCTGTTTGAAAGTCAATGTCATGTTATATAATATTGGACATAGCGGTGCATGTTTGAATTCCACAAATGTACTACATCTCTAAGACTTAGGCTTGGTTAAATAATAGTCACAGTGATTACTTTGTGTATTCAATTAAACATTTTATTTGCTACATTGCATGTATAATCTTAGAATATGTATTACAATACCAGTGAAAATGAGCTCCATATATCAGAATTCTATTTGGTCAGGATACATTTGATCAGATATAACCATTCATTGCATGTGATGTCAATCAAGTAGTTAATTCTATCACATGATAGTGTAAAGTGGTGCACAGGAACAGTTAATCACATGGGACCAAGTCAGTGTTCCATGTCCCCACACAACAGGAAAGTAGCAATTTCCACAATTTTTGCAGTTTTTATATCTTCAATTTTCATAATTTTATAAACTTTACATATTTGTTGATGAAAACCATTAGAGCAAAGGCACTGCAATGCTTCTTGATGACCCCTGTTCATTTGATGGCCATTTTAGTCATTGCTCAAAAGCTTGTCCTACATTTTCGCTGGCTTAATTTTTTTGCATGTGGCTTCCAATCTGTGAAAGGTGCAAAGTTTCACCCCGTGAAAATTTGAGTGCATACGATATCTTCCCCGGGACAAGACCAACCATGTACCCAGGTTTCACACAACTCCTAACGCAAGTGGGTTTTAAGATTTCCTGTTTCCCTCTATCTTTGGAGCCACCAAGCCTCCTTTGATGTTTTAGTTGCAAGCTGAAAGTGGCAGCTAGTTTCATTTTGTTCAGTTTGTAGCTTACACAAGAGTTTCAGCCTTATTTTTGCAAACATTTGAATATTCACAATGTACAACATTAGCTGCTACGTATACTGTGCATGTACATATGTTTGATTTATTGTCCTCTATATTAACCAGCTATCCATTAGAGGTTAAGTTAGCCCTTAGTGACATGAACTAACTTTTTGTGATACAACGTCTACATGTGAAGTATGCTTTGATCCTTCTTTCCCAGTTTTAGAGCATTACATTGATAGTCTTGAAGCTCAGTTAAAAGCTTGTGATCAAGAAGTGCATACTATGAAGCATTATAAAGTAAGAGTTAATTGCATTTTTGATATTGCTCATGTGTATCACTGTTGGCCCTATGTTGTTGCTTACTTGTTGTTGGTATGTTTCCAAATTTGAGCATGCATGTTCAAGTGCTCTAGAAGTTTTTGAGAGCAATTTTAACTTGTACCTGTGGCACACTAATGTGCACACACTTGCACATGGACAGAAACCTTTCACACATATGTAATGTAGTGGTCAGCAAAATATTGCATCATGCTGTAATGCATAACTGTTTTGATAGTAGTATGATGCATAATAGTAAGCAACATAATTGCACAATCTTATTATAATGAGGGTAGGATGATTTTTATTCCTTTGTCTCTTCATTTATGTATATGAGAAATCAAGCTTTCTCTTACATTCCAACTGCTGGCTGATAACAAAGATTCCTGAATTGTTAATAAAAATCATGGTACCTTTTTGTCTGTACAAGAAACATGGCACCTTGTAGACATTGCATTTGTGAAAATTCTTTATTTTCACCAGCAAACCTAAAGAAATCATTCCTACATGACTTTGGGCACATTGAAGAATTTTCTGTGATAACTAGCTTTATCGCTTGATGACGTACATCAAAGGAGCCGCTTGTGCAATAAGTATATTTTTTCATCTGTGCACCTGCACAGATGAAAGATTACTTACTGTCGACTTTAAGCACCCTAAGGTCATGTGAATCAATCAAGCGTGTGAATTGACAGACCGTAACCAACTTTAGGCTAAAAGTAGTAACAAGTGTATTGTAAAAGCTTTGTGATGCCTCTGCTCTTCAGAAACTCGAAGCTTTCCAAAAAGCAGGAAGCTTTGCGTAAGCTTTTGAATAGGATTAACAATGTCCAGAGACCTTTTCTCCAAAAACTATGGTCTGAAAGTTGAAACATGTGCGTATGTACATAACCCATGACTTAGCTCTTCGAGACCATTTCATCCATGTCGAAATCGATTTTTTATTCTTTGTTGACATACGTACATACTGACACCCTGAAACACCTGGAGACGAAATTCAGCAAGCGGATCCCCTTCTAGGAGCTGTTGGAGTGTTTCTTTAGCGATAAATAGGTTACTACATGCCTCGCCCAGGAGGTATCATATTTACTGCCCTACCTATAAATATTGCCGTAGATACAGTACATGTACGCCCACCACGTTTTGACTTGATGGTAAATGTTGATCCTCCACAGATGGAATGTACAGTAAAATGTCTGCTGTAGTTGGATTGCATTTTGTTTTGAGATGCTTAACGCTTTCTTTGCAATGAAACCATTAATGCAATACAGGGATAAATATAATGGTTGGACATCAGACAAAATGTGGATAAAAAGACTCTTGACTGACCATTACATCATTTTGCCTAACAAAATGTCTGGTCTAAAGCAGCAAACATGGCAGAGTATTTATAGGCTGCAGGGTTTTTTCCCAGGCAGTGTGGATTGTTGAGATCAATGAAACAAATGAATGTTAGCGGGTACTAATTTTAGTGTTTTTGGTGGCCAATATTTAGTGGGTATTTATTTTAGCGATTTAATAACATTTTTGTACCAAATCTGTGGTTGGTGATTTTGTAAATGTTACCATTACCAATGCATGGTACCCTATCCTTTTCCAATTCTGTTCTAAATCACCATTTCTAATCTTTATATATGGTACTATACTGTTGCAATAGAAAGCTGCAGAAACAAAACACGGAGATCCCAGAACTTAAGCTTGTAGATACTGTTAGAAGAATCGATCTTGTCAGCGTACACTTTGAAGGAATCGTTATGGCTTTTGGATGAATTTGAATATGATTAAAACGTATATGTTACAATTCAATGATTCTTGTAAACTTTAGATGCATTTGGTTCACTGGTTGCTGTTTATTTCGCTGACTTTGCGTTAATTTTACTTCTGTTTGGAGCTGCCATTTTCTCCCATGCAGTGCACAGTACATCCATACAAATTGTACAATATGAAATATTTAGCGGGGTATAATTGTTTGTGGGCACTTAAGTTAGTGAATTTGAGGCTCCTCAGTAATTCCGTTAAAGTCACCTTGTTACGTGTTTCAAGGTGAACACATTCCATTATTCAGTAACCATACTCTTACTGCCACATCTACGTACATACATACGTATGTTTGTATCCTCGTATGGGGGCGAATTATATGGGCGGATCAAAGGAAAAAGTGTGCTGACATTTGTGATGTAGTACAGGTCACTGATATACACACACTTCCTAATTGATGTCAATTGATGTCAATTAATAGTGTAAGCGGTTGGAACTGATTAATTCTACATGAAGATTTACACCTAGTCTGGAGTAAACGACCCTTTTCTTCCATATAAATATGCGGGAGAAAGGATCTGGTATGCTTGTGCATCACTTTCCATACCCGGGAAGAGGAGTCAGCAATGACTAAACCAAAATATTAAATTGCAAAGCGAATCAATGTAGTTGTTAATGGCTGAGTTCTGCTGTACAATTATTAAGAACAAAAGGTTTCTGTGCGCCCCATACGAATATAAGTGTTCTTTGTATAGTTTGAAAATTTGGGTGGAGGAGCGGTTTTCACCAACTCTTTTGGAGAACAATTGTGTTTACATTTTTCTGTTAAACATTGCTATAATGATACGTACTGTACAATAAGACTGTACTGTGAGAAAACTTTGTAAGTGAACTTTATGCACAAATATTAAAAGGTGAATTTGCTACAGGCAAGCAAAGAGTTGGCAACAAACCTCCAGTCACCACTTGCACCAAGCAGGTGAACTATCATAGCTCATTTAAACTACGGAGAAGTTTGAGAACGTTTTAGATCATAGAATAGCATGACTCGCCTTAAAACAATCTTTGCATCTGACGATAACGTCGATTTCAAGGTAAATCCTACAGGAGATTTATGATCCTATCATAGAGTCAGTGATCCTATATATTAATACTATGCATCTTGTATGCATTAGCTAGCATTCTGCAATCTGATTTGGCGCCTGATTTCAGGATCCAGGTACGGAAAGTGATCCGCAAGCATGCCAGACCCTTTCCCGCTCGCCAGTGACGTCAGTCCCCGAAAATGGCCGAGCGTGGATTGGGTGGGCTATGCCAGACTAGTACACACCAACAGTCAACAGTGAATGGTTGCCAGGATATTATGGAGTACGGTAGTACTCCTTATGTAGGATTGACACGGAAAAACATGGCCGCCATACATTAGTGAAAATTTGTTTTCGCCCAAAAACTAACGGTATGGTGACTCCATAGTTTTCAAAAGTAGATCTTGGTGCATTTTGACACACAAGCTACGAGGAAAAGTAGTTTAAAAGCTTTGTAAAGCTATCTCTTTAAAGAAATGCCAAATACACTTGCAGAGGTATGGGTCCTCAACACCATAGCATTTTAAGATTATTCTTAAAATTTGACCTTGCAAAAAGGCCTTATCAATAAGGGGTTCCCCAAAAACACTTGGAACAAGGGTGAGTTGCAAAACAGGTACTGTACGTACAGCCGGGGCTAGATGGGCAAAGGGCAAGACAGGTATAGAGCTAGACAAGCATAGGGCTACACAAACATGAGGCTAGATGGGTATAGGGCTAGGCAGAATTTAATTGGACCGAGTGTACACTGTGCAAATTCCTACATCCCTCAGCATATACGTATACTGTGCTGCACATGAGGGATGTAGGAATTTGTACAGTGTACACTCAGTCCAAATTAAACTCTGTCTAGCCCTATACCCATGTAGCCTCATGTTTGTGTAGCCCTATGCTCATCTAGCTCTATACCTGTCTTGCCCTTTGCCCATCTAGCCCCGGCTGTACGTACAGTACCTGTTTTGCAACTCACCCTTGTTCCAAGTGTTTTTGGGGAACCCCTTATTGATAAGGCCTTTTTGCACAGTCCTGTGTCAATCATACATCCTTTTACCATTTTAAAATGTTTTTTATACACCCTTAACTAATACATAAACGCATGCATATTCTTAACAGTCAACATTGTTGATTTTATGCACTTCTTGTACAATTTTTCATGATTTTAACCTTCATTATCAGGACAAAGATTATCCTAAGCAGGTAGTGAGAATTGCTCAGTTGAAAAGCAATGTGCTTTCTGAAGAAGAGAAGTTTCAGGTTTGTAGTTTTTAAGTTTAAATGGTCTATACTAGTGTATTCTGCAGGTGTGTATTTTGAAAAGGCCATTAGAGCCTTTTCTTATGTGGTAATATTTGATCAACAATCATTCAATTCTTTATTGAGCAATGGTTCAGGCAATATTTGATTACCCTTTCGCAAAAAGCTGGATGATGTCCAGCGGTTAGACCACGTACGTACATATGCTGACCATCCGAGCCTTGAGCGCTGTGTGTCCACATGTTATACAGCTTCCAACCTCCTATCGTATGTTGATATGTGGTTAAAATTGGTAACAAACACTAGTGTAGGTAGAGATCAAACAGATTAGGCAGATGAATGAACCATTTCTGTTTTCCTGTCTGATACCCCCCCCCCCCCCCCACTCTTGCAAGATTTGGACACAACCTGTCCTTTTCTAGCTAATGCTTCTGCAATTTGTTTTATGCGTAGCTTTTGCTTTTGTGTCTTAAAAACAAATTGTGTTAGTTTGAGTACAGTTGAACCTCGTTAACATGAAACTCCTTAACGTGAAGTATCTTTTAACATGAAATACTTGTCAAATCCAAGTGCAGGTCCAAGCATAACATGTAGTACTGTTTACAGGAAATACAGTACTTTTGAGATGAAATGAAAGTTCTGAGTGGTCCACTGAGGTTCACGTTAGCAAGGTTTGACTACTGCCAAATTGAGCCAGGTTTGATTATAGCTAAATTGAGCCATTCTTGCTTGGAAAACTTTCCAATTAACCTTTATCAAATATATATTCCATGACATAATTTCATTACCTGCTGTGAGACTGGCATCTGTCCATTGTATGTCCATCAATCAGTACTTATCATCAAAATTTTAACGACATTGTTCGTTAGATTTGTAGAGTGATCCTACCGTCATTGGTCAGTTGTTACACATGAGTACGGTTTCCGTACGGACGTTCTCATAAGTTCTCATACCGTTCCTACTACAGTACTGAAGGAGTACAACGTTTAGTTTAGTAATGAAAGTACCATATACTATAATGACGGTCCCACATGATTGTACAATCATACATGTGACTGCAGTCATGGTGTGACGCAGGGTTCTCCCTACATACATTAAGGCATATCGGTCCAATGGGCCTTCCTTGCTGAAGGCATATCGGCCAATACCCCTTCAAAACTAAAAGAAGCAATCCAATATTCTTTGTGTTTACTTAACAAGGTCACAGAAATACAGGATTTAATTTATGCATAATACTATTGTAATACAGTAGTAGCATCGCTATAGAGAACACAAGTGATGTTAAAGAAGACAGACAAGTGATGATTGTCAGTGTACGACTGTCACCATGCAAGCTAATGGGCAGAATGTACACAAGAGCTATTGCCCAATCTCAGCAAGCGGCAGCCATTGGTCTTATGCCAATGTCCACTGTGGACTATGAAGGTGGCTTGTCTGCTTTCTTGTGCATTAAAAAGGGTTAAAAGCATGTATTCTTAAAAGCATGTCCATACTTATGTGGAAGACTTGAGTACACTTAGTACTTTAATGCCAATTTGAGGTGAACCTCCAATGAGAGACCACTTTTTGGAACCACAGGGTGGTCTCTCATAACAGGTACCATTGCATGTATATAACCTTTTCAACAATAATTCAGTTTGTTTGCCATTTTAGTGTTATCATGCCCATAGTGACAATCCTCAGGGAAATCCAAAACTTCTTTTATGGATGGTTTTATTCTGGTCTATTTCAATTACACACCATTGAGGGTTTTACTTAATTTTAAGCTTTGTTTTTATTGGGCAAGTATGGCTGACGGTAAGCAGCAAAAATTGATTACCCTCTTTGACTTGTCGGCATCCTAGTCTATCATACGTACGTAGCTGACCTGACATTTTATGGGTTCAATGTGGTGGGCTACTTTTTCTGTGTCAAAGGGCAAGGTAAACAATGGTATATATCATAAACATAACCCTACGTATGTATGTTGCAATGTGTACAACTGAATATGGAGGGTCAAAATCTAGTCCAACGCTTTCTATAATGTTGTGAATGTTCTTTTCTATCATAGTGTTATGTTCGGCTTGGCTGTGTCGCTCTCAAACTGTAATTTAGAATGTCTATGCTGAAACCAAAGTTGAGGTGAATATTAAACTCAACGTTGACTGCATTGAATACCGTTGTTTCTGAGAAGACTGTTGTGGAGCAGAATAGATTGCAACCCATGTGAATCGCAGAAACCCATGTCCAGGCCATCAAGCAGACTATACAATGAAGAAATCCGAAAATGTTTAAAGCTAGTTGAATGGTTGATCAGTCTTCTGGCTATTCTCACACTTTTGACAATTGCTGTGAGTCAAAAGCAGTTTAACTAAGTAAGGGAGAAATGAAAGTCGGCATATCTGATTTAGTTGTTAACTATCCTGAGGACTTTTGCCTGCAAAAGATATTGGCCACTTTTTGTGTTTGTATTCCATTGCAATACAATCTGTAGTCTGATTGGGTGCACAATTTTTTATGCTGTGATACCGAATAAGCTGCCCCCCACACTAAACTATTATCAGCCTATGAAGCACAAGTTATGCCCCTTAGAGGAACATATTTTAGCAGGTATTTATTCTGGTGAATTTAACAATCAATACAGAAATTATTAAGAATCATACCTGAGTTCATTGTTCAGTTTAGATGTGAATTCAGATAAAAACTTCTACATGTACATCTAATAAAGACAACTTCTTTATTTTGCGGAATATGGAATACAGAATACAGAATAAGAAAACATGTTTACATCTTAATCATAACGAGAGCGAAAGGAATGTGGACTTATTAAACAGTACCTTCTCTTCAAAAGGCAATTTCTGTTACTCCCGTTACTACTAAGTTAAAACTTAGTCCTCTGGTCGCCGACTGTCCACCTGATGGCAATTTCTGTTACTCCCGTTAGTCCTCTGATCGCCGACCGTCTACCTGATAGCATTGACAATGAGAAAAGCCACTAAGTTATCAACCACTCGTGGCACCCTTATCCTCATTAGCAGCTTCAAAAAAAAAGAATGCGGACTTTCATGGTCAACTAAGTGGCGCGGGTATTATCTCTTTGAAAGTTGTGCTCTGTATATTTATAGGCTACCAGTAAGCGCTTCTGTCTGTCGGATTTAAGGGCAATCTCGGAAGAAATACCCTTAATTTTGCTTGTGCAGGCAAGTGTGGATTGCAACAAGAAGGCACAACTCAGTATACTCGTAATAATTTGATTGTCAATATACCAAAACAGATTTGAAGCTCGCAGCGCTAGCCTGCAATCAGGAAAAATATCTGGCAGTAATTGGCCCTGAAAGTCAGCTGTGAGCGGCGTCACAATTATTTCTCATTGTCAACTCGCACAACAATGAGAAATAATTGCACGATCGTGCAGGCGGGTAGACAAACGAATAGCCGATTAGCGGAAGAAATATAAATCGTCTGTTGAGTAGCTAGTAGATGTACCTTACCGGCTACTAATTTTTTGCGTAATCTACAGTAATCATATGAATTCAATTGTTGGCTGTTTATGGGGAGAAGAAGTGAAGCCAATCCACTAACACGGCCTCATTATGATCACAATGGAAGCGTGAGAGTTGCTCTGAGCTGACTCAGTGAGAATTGAAGTTGGTACTGTTCGAATGTTCATTGCGTTTTAATCCACCATTTCTTTATTCCATGTTCCGTGTTCTCTTATTCCATATTCCGTATTCCGTATTCAACGAAATACAGATGCCCGTGGATTGATGTAGTAATGTTTTATCTTTGGACGGATAACACATGCCACAATTTGTCAACAATTAATCACAACTGTCCAATGTTTCGCCCACTTGGGCTTTTTCTACTGACTGCATGAACTCAATTTGTGTACCTGAAGAAACCCAAGTGGGCGAAATGTTGTATAGTTGTGGTTAATTGCTGACAAATTGTGACATGTGTTATCTGTCCAATCGCTACAAACATTGATGTTGTATTCATACTTACTGTAGGATTGGTATGTTATGCAAAGTATGCAATTTTGGCCACCGCAGACACTACAGTACGGATCATGGAAAAGTAAACGTTAACCAGTTAAAAGTTAACGCTTTAGGGTTAACTTTTCACTGGAAAAAGCTACAGATTAAAAGTGAACGGTTAACCGTTAATAGTTAACTTCTAACTGATACGTAACACGTATTTGTGACGTAACTAATGACGTGCGAGACGAAACATCGCCATTTTGTTGATTCTCGAAGGCTTTTTAGCTATCATTTTATTAGCGTATTGCAAGCAACATGTCATGATGAATGCTTAATAGTAACTCCTTCGCCAATTTGAATGTTCTCAGTTACGCCTGCCCTTCTACGCATCTTCAATGCAGATTCCAAACACCGTCTCCTTGTCGCATCTCGGACGAACCGCTTTCAATGTATCAGAATCCGATGAGAATTGTATCTATCGTTAACCAGATTCAAAATTACAAGAACTCGATAAAATAAAACTTCGAAGCCCAATACAGCACTTTCACTTGCCGCAACAAGGCTAAAATGTACCTTCGGCGACTTATTGCGTAAGAATATTACTACGTCATATAGCGAGGTGGTAGTAGGGAGTTAACGGTTAAAGGTTAGCGGTTAACTCTTAGCACTATTCCGTTAACTTTTACCCGGAAATAGCTAAAGGTGAAAAGTTAAAATCGTTTACTTTTCCATGAACCGTACTGTATATTTGCAATTTTTAATTTTGTGATTTTCTTGACATGCAGTATTGTGTGGTATCAGGCATTAAGCATACAGGACAGAAGTTAAAAAAGGTAATAAAAATAGCTTTTACCATTTAACGCTTACCCAGAACTTGCATCATTATTTAGGTAACTGGTAATTGATAGTCATTAACAGTTAACGGTTAAACGTAGTATCTGCCAAGTTTGATACTAGCCTGTAAGGTATGACAGGAAGAAGTTTTAGGAAAGATTATCAATGATTAGAAGAGCGCAGGAGATTTCGATCAAAGTCACGCATTTGGAGTGAAGTTATCGCGAAATTGGATACCAATTCACCACCCAAGATATTCCTTTCTGACTAAAGTTGGATAACTCTTTACTTGTTGTAGGTGGACAAAACCATTGAGAATTTTATCTTCAATCAAATGCTAAAACCGTAGACACGCGTCATGCAATCCTACGTGTAGCTCGCCATTTTTCCAGTTAGCGGTTTCCGGTTTATGGTTAACAGATAACGAATCATGGTTAGCTGGTTTTTGAAAACATTAGCGGATAACTGTTGTCAATTTTCGGTTACTGTTACTGTTCCATACCATAGTTCAATTCTTATTTACTGTATGTGATAGCATAATACCACAATACAGCATGCATAACTTCCATTCCTACAATACGCGTACTAGTAATGTTTACTACAATAGATCAAGCAACTTTTCACGTTTGAAAATCTATATTGTTGCTAATAATACATTTTAGCAGAAATGTTGTAGTATGTAGGGTATGTTTGTGGCCTATACTAAGGGGTGAATGCTTGATTAGCTGGAAAATTGGTAACTTTTTATTCAGACAAATACTAAAAAATGACTACATGTCTCATGACGTGAATCGTCTTGAATTGCTCACCTGAGCTAACTGTTGTTTTGACATGTAGTTTCAAAATCCTTCCCAGTACTTTTTCCTCAGATTTAATGCATTGCATTGGTATCCCTTGTGTTAAAAATGTAGTACACCATGATTTCATATGTGAGGGGGTGGGCCATGAAACCTTCATAGCAATAGCATGGTTTTAAAGTTATTCATGTGTACATAGAGTGACTTCTATTGCTATTTTCTGTAGGTGCAATTATGTGAGTTGCAAAGGATGATAGCAGAAGAAGAATATGCACGTGAAAAGCTGGTAGATGCTGACTTCTGTCAATTACAGATGACTGCTGTACATGTAAGGATTGTTTGTGGTGTCATTGTACTTGATTTACTGTAGCACCCAGTGCACTTTTGACGTGGTTATAGTGTGCTATACAAGTAGCCCCTTTTACACTTGAGAAATTTAATGCAGTTCACTTAATACATAATATTATGTGCAGAACGATCTACCATGTGTGTCCCTGTCTTCAGTCTTGTACTGGTTTAGTGTTATTTGATTCAATTAACTAATGGTTACTGTTCCCTTCTGAACCTGCACTCAACCATATTGGTATAGGGACAATTATTATGGAGTACGCTAGTACTCCATATGTAAGGATTGACACCAAAAAGACATGGCCACCATACTTTAGCATAAATTTTGTTTGCATCCAAAAACTAACGATGCAGTACAGTTCAGAAGCATTTAGAAGTGATATTGGTGTTTTTTGACACACTTGCTATAAGATGAAGTAGTTAAAACCCTTCGTAGGCCAATTTCATTAAAGAACTACAAAATTTTAGATGAAAATGTACGTCTACGCAACACCAATACCATTTTAAGATTTTTCTTATTATTATTATTATTATTATTCTCGTCATTTTTTCGAACTTAGCTACATATTGCCACGAAGGGTCCAGAGGTCTCATCTTTCGCCAGTGAGCTCCAATTGTTAGCGCAAAGTGCCTTTTCTAGGTTTTGAAGCAACACCTACACTTCTAAAGCGAGAAAAGAATTAATAGGCAAATCCCATACATTGGCCGGATCAGCGAAATGGCTACGCGAGACTAGACGTATGCATACATAAACAAGGCGAGGGGTCTGCAACATAGTGAAATCTCTAGTCTAACAAGTTAGCCTGTCTCCGCAAGCGCCCTACGGGCGAGAAGGGGTGAGATGGTCTAGCTCACATAGAGATCACTTCAAACCTTGAAACTGGGGCTAGCTCAATTTTGATTACTCGTCGGGTATAGGAGTGCAGGAGTGGATTTTCAGTCAATCTTATACTGCGTGCTTCAGTTACTATTAAAATAGCGGAATTGTTCTGTCGGAGGACCAGTCTGCTGCTGCTGTCACAGTGGATTCAAGAGGAATGGCCAGAACGTCCGAAGTGGGCTGAATTAGGCTGAAAAGAGTGTCCTTGGGATCGTTCAGGAATACTGTGGGTTTTTAGTATCTATACTAAGAGGGTGTTACCAAACGGTTCAGCATGAATTCGTTCGTAGCATACAACTTGTATGTAGGCTGAAAATCCATTCTTGCACTTCACCTGGACGAGCAATTGATGCTTCGCAAGCGACAATCTAGCTAGTGTCTTTCTTGCAGTATCTATGGCCAGGGAACACAACAGGCGCCTTGGTCTTGCGTAGTCGGAATTTTGAAAAATCGGACTAAGCTAGCCCTAGTTTGAGGTGTGAACTAATCTCTATGTGAGCTAGACCGTCTCCGCCCCTTCTCGCCTGTAGGGCGCTTGCGGAGACAGGCTAGCTTGTTAGACTATGAAATCTCGCACACTTTGATTGAAATCTCAAGTAAAATCCTGAAATCTTACGAAATCTTATAATCACCACCGAAATCTTGAAATCTTGTCTGAAATCCAGAAATTTTATCTGAAATCTGGAAATTTTAGGCAAAATCTTGAAATCTTGAAATCTCGCTAGGCAAAATCTTGTGTAATCTTATTCCGAAATCTTTTATAACTTAGTGAAATCTTTGAAATCTTGTGAAATCTCTTGGGATTTTGAAAATCTCGTACATCATATTGCCTTGTTGCGGACCCCTCGACACAAGGCCTGTACTTCAATGATCGTTGACTTCAGCGCTCTTTTTGTTCAAGCGTTTGTTTCTAGATGGGTACATTGATTTTTTAGTCAGGTGACTGCATAGATTCTAGTTTCTTTATCTTACAAGATTTGATCATGTTCCTTCTCAACTGCAGTGGAAACCTATTCAAGCAACCATTTCGCTATAAAAGGAAAAACCGTACGAACAAGGGTGTATAAAAACCATTTAAAAGTGGATGTGTTTAAAGGAGGATGTAGGATTGACACAGGCTCGTGCAAAAAGGCATTATCAAAAGGGATTCTCCTAAAACACTTGGAACAAGGGTAAGTTGCAAAACAGGTACAGGCCTAGGTGGGCAAAGGGCATGACAGGCATAGGGCCAGACGAGCATAGGGCTACACATGCATGAGGCTAGATGTGTATAGGGCTAGACAGAGTTTAGTTGGACTGAGTGCACACTGTGCAAATTCCTACATCCTGCATTTGCAGCACATTGTACATGTGCTGTGGGATGTAGGAATTTGCACAGTGTGCACTCAGTCCAACTAAACTTTGTCTAGCCCTATACCTGTCTAGCCTCATGTATGTGTAACCCTATGCCCATCTGCCCCTGCCCTTTGCCCACCTAGCCCTGTACCGGTTTTGCAACTTACCCTTGTTCCAAGTGTTTTTGGAGAATCCTTTTTTGATAATACCTTATTACACGAGCCTGTGTCAATCCTACATCCTTTAACCATTTTAAAATGGTTTTTATACACCGCTTAACCATTTTAATTGGGGAAGTCTAAAATTTTGTCAGACTAGGAGCCTGTCTGGCCTGACATAGGTAGGTCTGGTTGGACAATGTGAAAAAAATTTGCGCAAGCGAAGTGAGTGCACTATCTTACATACTTCTTTTAAATAGTGCATCAGATTACAACATTCGTTGCAGTGAATTTATCTCTGTAAGAGTAAAATATGACTGGTGTGCTGTAAGCAGAGCCTAAATCAACATCATACCATCATAGACATTATACTACATAGTGTCTATGATGCAATGTAGCATAGTGGGCCTCTAACGCTAGCAAATCTGAATACTTAGCACAAAGAATGTTTCCTTTGCCATTGTGTAGCAACATCGAACTTCTGCTTCAATTGTGTCCTATTTTTTTCTCTAGCATTGACAGATATCAATGAATTATACATAGATGATATCACAGGAGTATTCCAGCTAGATTTTGTGTGATGCGCACACATCCGCGACATGGTGGCTTTAAAAATCTTGTTACAGGCATGGTCGAGAACGTTGTCAGTTTTAGGATTTTTAAAACACTGATCAAGGTCTTTGATATGCAGTAAAATGACGAATGCCTCGTACTTCTTGCATATGGCATAGTATAACAACGTTACGTGAACTTCGTCACAATCGAGCCCACAAACAAAGCCACAAAAGAGTGCTACATATGTTCCTTATATGTTCCTGACTCGCTGTTATTTCTCAAACATACTTGACGCTTGATTACTTTCAGAGTGTTCTTGCTAGGAGCCTAATCCTCCTGCTGGGCTCGGAACATTATTGAACCAGACATTTTTGTCAGGCCAACATTAAAATGGTCGGACAAATACTGGATATCTCCAGACATTTGTCCAGTGACCGACTATTATAATTGTCCCTGTTGGTGACCCTACCATTATAATTGTCTCTGTTGGTGACCCTTGACGGTGGTTGTTTAGACCAAGAACATGTATGCTAATTGACGGATTTTCTCCCAACTATAGCCAGTGCCACCCAGCAACGGATCGAGACCTCAAGCACTACGACTACCTCTGGACGTCTTACCCCTACACCTTGAGCAGTGCCTTCATGGTAGCTCACTGGTCAGTGTCTCTTTTCTACAACCTTTGGCTCATCCCCAACCCAGCATCGCCCCAGTCCAGCTCATCTTCAGCCTGGCCTTGCTTCAATTCACAGCTAATCCTTGGCACGGCCTATGTGCCTTACTTTGGTCCAGTCTCTTCAGTTCACTTAAGCACAGCTTTACTTCATTTTGGCTGCTCTCGCCCGGATTACCACAATGGTTCACTTTTTCATGGGCTAGGCACTTCTTCTCCAGCGAGAAGGCTGCTGTTCACCTGCATGACTTTTCCCTCCCCATTCTGCCTCTAACCAAGACACACAGATTTTGACACAGCATCAACACATGCTTCTCTGACGCCATTGACTACCTTGGTGGACCCACTGTCACACCAGTGACAAAGATTCACAGAGTCTTGGATCTGGATTGCTATGCCGGGCACTGCCATCAGACATGTCAACGACAGCACATCGCTACACCCTGTTCACTGGGAGACATTGTGGTGGACCTACGATGAACATCATGGCACAGAAGAAGCCTCTTGAAACAATTCAAAGATTTCACACTATTGAACACAATCATCTTTGAAATCAGTTCAAGCTACTACATGTAAAGGTAACAAAGCAATTTAAAGATATTAGTTAGAACACTTTCAAAACAGTTTAAGTAAAACTAATTATACACAGAGTGATAAATACAAAACATAACAACCTAAATGGTTTTCCACCACAAGGTAAACCAGTTAGATAATCACTTCAATGTGTTTACATGCAAGTGGTTTAAACCAATTTAACCTTAAAGTGCTTTCTACCATATATTCCCTAATTTTTTGCTTATTATTCGGCGCTGAACCAAACAGGGTCAGGTTATACTCTAATTCTTGCCGAAAAGTAGCGTTCTCCAGTTCTTTGTCTTTGACTCCAGTTTTTCATCAGCTCAAAGTTCGAACATATTTTCTTCCTTATAGATCTGTTTACCTCACTCTTTGCTCATTTGGTATCTATTATGGTACAGGACAGTGTCTATCATTTGAACGTTTGAGTTTCTTGCTCAAAAAATCGGTAAAACAACACAACGAGTATATGTAGATATGCATACCTTCTAGTAGCCTAGCCCTGGATAATATTTCAATATTAGTAGTCAATGTCAATATCAATCCATAACTGGCAATACAATAATTACAATTTTGAATAGTCAATATATTGAATACTCAATATATCAATTGTCATCATTTTTCTAGAGCAGCACAGTATACAGAAATGGTCGGGTTAAAGCAGGGAAGACTAACAGCAGAAGTCTAATATAATATGGCTAAGGTTTGCAAGTGGCCTGGGTACGCAGTGCTTAAATATTTTTAACCAGTCCCTCAGTTATGTCATAACTGAGGGCTCAAAATTGAGATACCATTATCGGAGGATAATATTGAGATATACCGACTAATACCGACTATCCGTTAATTAGAACTGTTAGTATAACTAGTTATGATTGTCAGTACTGCCCAGGACTACCTTCTAGTATTTTATATTCACCAAATTTATGTTTTAAGAAGAGTAATGCATCGATTTCAGTCTCCCACTGATAAATGTACGCACGATAACCATGTAAAGGAACCTTCACAACAAAATTCCACCATTTTGTGCCTAATTTTTGTCATGATCCTAATTTGTCCTTATATTTCCCTATTTATTTGTCGCACTTTTGGTTTTAACCATTGTATCTCTAATTGCAACTGCTTATTATCAAACATATGGTGTTGGAATTAGTAGGTTTGAATGGATTACCGTACGTATATCTTCTAATTTTCATATGAGATAAGTTTAGAGAAATGTCATCATATAGAAATCAACTCACTTTTTCCCCAGAAGTGAAGAATAATTGGAACACATTGACAAATAATTTGAGACATGCAGAAGTAAGCTTTATTGGTAATAAGGGTAAAAGTCAAAATAACCGCTTGCAGTCTGCTCATTGTGGCTTTGATCCAAGGATACCACGTTTATAGAATCTTGGGAACCCAATGCAGGGGATATGGTTACTTTTCATCAGAAAAAGAGTAAGAGACGCTGCATATAGCTATAGTCGATTGCTTTATTGTTTTCGTTGTTAATGTTTACCTGACTATCGCAATGAGGAACTCGCAACACCTTGAAAATCAAATGTAAGTCGTCAATCAATCAACAGATGATCAAACACTGACAAGGAATTAGAGACACTGACGGAAATTAGAATACTGCATACGGTAGAATCTGGTTGTTAAGTGCACACTGTCACATAAGCGCACATTATTAATTAAATGCAGAGTCACCTGCAGGCTTTATACTACTTTTGCTAGACGCATATTTTAATTCTTGCAAATTGCAGTTTCTATTTAATCATAGCTATAAATTATCACTATAGATAGGTCCTCAGTTCAGGCAACTTCGAATAGTCCCCAAGCGAATAAACCTCATACAACATGATAGGAGCTATACAAGCGAATTTAAGCCGGCTTGAGGTGATCCATTTTTCCCTGTGAAAGTAATTAGTACGTATCAGACATCAAAATTATTTTCACTAAACACAAAGACAATAGGTAACAATATGATGGCCTCAAATAACATTTTCGTTTAGAAGGATGGCGACTTCTGCCACACTCATCCTTACGTGTCCATGCCATGCTTCATTGGTACCACGATGTGCTAAATACTAGGATTCCGACTGAAGCACATACTTCTAAATGGGCGCATAGCAACTGATAAGTGCATATTTTCTATCAACTTAATGTCATAGGCGCATGCACCTAACAATCAGATTATACGGTACTTCATCGGGAATTAGAAGTGATCTAACAGGGTTTGTAGCAACTGACAAAAAATTAGAAGATATGCAGTACTAATCTAGTGCTGGATTGTGGTTTTTAATGTTGGATTGCTTCTGAAACTGCTGATTTATGCACACACACACACACACACACACACACACACACACACACACACACACACATGCACATGCACACACACAATGGTAGATATCTATTGCTGGATTGTGATTTTTAATGTTGGATTGCTTCTGAAACTGCTGATTTATTCACACACACACACGCACATGCACATGCACACACACAATGGTAGATATCTATTGCTGGATTGTGGTTGTCAATGTTGGATTGCTTCTGAAACTGCTGATTTATGCACACACACACACACACACACACACACACACACACACACACACACACACACACACACACACACACACACACACACACACACACACACACACACACACACACACACACACAAACTCACACACACACACACACACACACACACACACACACACACACACACACACACACACACACACACACACACACACACACACTAACTCACACACACGCGCACACACACACACACACACACACACACATGCACATGCACATGCACACACACAATGGTAGAAATTCTTCGAAATGCTGGATTGATATGGCAACGTTGTATCTTTGGACAGATAACACATGTCCCAATTGTCAACATGCAGTTAATCACGACCACTTGTCATAGGCAAGACACAAAAGCCACGCTGTTTTAAGGGATTGAATGTACATGGGGCATCTTCCAGTGACATGGAAGGCAAACAGGAGAGCACGGGTGACTAGTGCACTGTTCGAAGAATGGCTGAGGAAGTTGGACAACAAAATGACACTGAAGAAGAGGATGATTCTTTTGTTTCTTGATAATACCCCTTGCCATCCCGATCTCGAATTATATGAAGTATTACGCTGTGTTTCTTTCCAGTTAATACTGTACCACATCACAATCAACCCTTGGACGAAGGAATCATAAAGACCATTAAAGTTCACAACAGTAAGCAACTTTTAAGACGCATTGTATTACATATGGACGATCCCTCTACAGCATTTGAAGTAAGCAAATCAGTGAATGTGTGCATGCAGCCAATTGGATATCTCAGGCCTGGAATGAAGTGTCTTCACAAACCATTGTAAACTGCTTTCATAAAAGTGGATTTGCAATCATTGAAATACCCAAGAACTTGAAGCCAGACCCTCCCCCCCCCCCCCCCTCAGGGACTTTGAAGAATTGCTGCAAACTACTGATATCCATTGCAGTGCTGGAGATTTTGTGCAGTTGATGACAGTCTAGACACATTTAACACTCTGGATGATAACTAGGAGCAGCAGTTGCTTGATAGAGCAAAAGGAATACCACATGATGCAGCATCAGAGGAAACTGAAATATCTAGAGCCATTATCAGAAAGCAGTGTGCTCACTCACAAGCAAGCTGTGAATTCCTTGGACCTTTTGCACAGCTATGCTGTTCACCATAGCAACACACAGCTAATGGACTTAATGATGCAGGCTCAAACCATTCTTCAAAAATCTCACTGAGAGCCAAACAAAAGCATGAAGCAAACTTCTCTTGTATTCATATTTCACCACTCAGTCGGGCTCAGCAACACATTAAGGCATGCACAGTAGCCAGTAGCTTTTCAGTATTTGGCAATGTATTTTGAGTTGTAAATGTAGTGCATTGTGTTCTGCTACATTAATCAGTATTATTAATTCCTGTACTCTATCATCAATAATGATAATATTGCAGTACTATATTGTATAATGAATTATCACGCCAGTATGTTAGTGAGCCTTTATAGAAAGACCACCTGTCTATAAAGGCTGGAGAATGCATTGCCGAAAGGTGGCCGTTCTATACAGGTTTTACTGTATTAGGTGTACCCAAATTCCATTAGGTTTGTTGTACGTATGTATAGATTATCTATGGTTGCATCATAGATAATCTATGCATGCACACACATACTTTAGGATTCCAGTGCTGTGCAATTATCATATAGTGAATTTTGTTGGACAATAATCATGGCTGATTAAAACCAATATTGCCCATCCCTAGTACTATTTGGTGCCAGCATCTATCATATTATATCTGGATTTCCTGTGGTTTTTGATAAGATAGGGACATGCGTATGTACATATGCATGTCCCTATCTTACCAATCTTATCTTATTCAGAGTGTTTTTGTATGTTTTGCAATTTGTGGTAAGGATGTTGCAATATGTTGGCCACACATGTCGAGTTTGATCTTTATAATTCCTTTTATTGATCATGTTGTTTTTATTTTGTCGATCAGGATTTAGTCAGTGTCACATTGCTACCTGTATTTCCTTTAGAATGCTGTTGAAGTTTTAAACTTACCAATTCTAAGAACAGAAGTACAAAACAAAAAGATGAAAAATGTATGTTTTCAAGTGAATTATATGTTTTCCACTTTTATATGTGCACTCACAATGACATCCATGTCCAGTAAATGTAGTAGTACCGTACTTCCTCTAAAGATTTGGGAATCAGATATTTAACAGTACAGCCTGTTGCCTCCAAGTACTTCTGAAAAATTGAATTTTGTGCAACTTAGGGGTAAACCCTCTAATTTTGGCAATCGATGTCTGTTTTCTGCCTTCTTCTATAATTTTATGACAAACAAATTCTTCTCCTAATGTGAGGTTCCCTAACTTCTGTTTTACATGTGGTACCCTCTAACAATACAAGAGATAGGAACAAAATACGACTCAATGCCGTCCATCTTAAACAAAGAGTCTCAAAATACTGTAGAAATGGCTCTACTTTTCGTGAAGAGTCTCTGATTTTACAACGTACCTGTTAACATCGTATAATTCAGATTGTGAGTATATACACATAATGTACAAAATATGGGCAACTCAACTTTTTCTGCAAGTATTAGCTTAAGTTTCTACAGTTTATTCACAGGTTGTTGCTGCATGTCCTTCTGCATTTTGCCAAATGGTGTGTTTGTGTGTGTGTCTTCAAAGGCACGATCATCATATTACAGTATGTATATATATGATGTAAACAGTATCAATGTGTTTTTGAGAAATTTCAGCGAAGTACAATAGAAGTACAATATTACAAAGATTTCACTATCTTTTTGGTTAGTTGGTGTCCAGAAGGACTTCCTTTTCTTTGATAACTTCTGGATGAACTTTAGCCAAATGATTAATTTGCCTCAAACAGACATCATGTGTCATTTATTTCCAAAAAGCCTTTATGCAATCATTCAGCTCAGCCAGGTTCTTAGGTTTCTATTAATTTTAGTCCTTAAAGTATTCTTCCAAGATTAAATCTTATCCATGGAGTAAAAGTAGGGGCTCTTCACTAAAGTTTTCCACCGGTTCACATTTTGGCAGCTGATATATGTACTAGTACGTGAGTAATCTTGAATCAATCAAACTCTTCGTTCGTTAGCTTGGACATTGAATAGGATGGATGGACGCTGTTATATACTGTAACTTTAATGATGCAATAATTATGCCTGCTCTGCTTGTTCTAAAGACTTGTGAAAATAGAGTCTGATGAAGGAATATTATGAACTTATGAAAGAACAAATTGGTGTGATATTTCCTAGGGTTAATTAGGGTTAGGGTTAGGGTTCCCAGGAAGTCCTATGGAGTGTACAGATTGATAGTGCAGTAGCTGTTGTGTTTGATGGAGATGCTGTGTTATCTAGCTTACCTTTGCATTGTTCTGTAGGAAATTTTGTTATTGAAACAAAAAATTCCCCAACTGAAAGCAGAAATAGGATCATTAAAGCAGCAAATCTCCTGTGCTCTCCAATGCTTGAAGAGATGACAACATCGATCACTTATAGACAATCTGGACACCCTGGCACACTCTGTCTGCCAAGTATATACTGTAACACTGCGAAACTCATTTAGCTTAATATACTGAAAGACTGATACTGTCTTACTGTAAATCATAGATAACAATTTTACAGTCTACCCACACTTACATATGCTGTATATTTATTACAAGGACAACAAATGGTAATGCAGACTATAGAACCTCTTATGAATGGAAAAGGATGTACTGTATACATATAGGAGTGAGTTATCAATTGCCTAACCGTACTGAATAAGGCAGGCAGGAGCTAGACAGAGTACAGGCATGGAGCTAGACAGAGTTTACATGAAGTGGATGCAGTGTACAATTTCCTAGACAGTACAGGCATGGAGCTAGACAGAGTTTAGATGAAGTGGATGCAGTGTACAATTTCCTTCATCTCATATTTGAAACCTACTGTATGTACTAAACACTCCACCACAGTTCTAGTATATGCATGAGTGGCCTTTTTGTATTCCTGCTATCCTAACATATTATGAACTAGTCTTATATGCAGCCCTTTTCTTGCATACTGGCTAACATGTGAAAATGTATATGGGTTATGAGACTAAACATGAACTAATCTTGTGGTTCGTAGTTGTTCCTTGTAATTTTGCTGGTTGTGAGTAAGTCATATATTTGAATTTTTCACTTCATTAGGAATAATGCTATTCAGATCATCTCCATACATGGTGATCAAATACTCACAGTTGTTTTTTATATAGTGTTATAATTTCTCAATTGGGCGTCTCCAATTGTAAACTGGAATCTGGAACAGAAGTATCTTGGATTATTCATAAGCAGTTAAAGTCATACATTAATTTTATGTACATGTACAGAATGAATGTTTCATGGACCTGCACTTCATACTGTGCTATTCCACTCACCTTTTTTACTTACTCCATGTACTATATGTATAGCTTGCACTTAACTTCGCATATACATTTTCTCATAATAGGCACGCATTTTTGCTGATACATCCAATGACTTGTCACACCTGATATTTTGTTTCTGTTTGTGTGGGGTTTTTATTAACAGAGTGTGTATTCCCATAACATGTAGGTCCATAATTTTCAATAGGCAGGAATTTGTCTTGTTTACAGTCTATATATGGTCAAATTAGACAGAATGGTGAATATATAGAGGTTTTGGATTATAGAGGTTTCACTGTACAGTGTAAAGTTACTAGCTATTGTTGTTTGTATTGTGGTGCTTGAGTGCTTTGGTTTGCATGGTATTTTAGCTCTTCTTTTCCATCCCATGCTTTCCTAAATTTAATTTGATGAAATTGTTTGAGCTGAGGACAAATGCACTACTGTCCTACAGTGCATTGTGTAATACTATGATGTGAGATGTGATACACACTCATTGCTACATTAACTTGCTATGTGATATGATATAACTTTTGAACAGATTCTAATAGCACAGATTATATAAGAATGTTTCAGCAGCATAGGCCTTAACAGCTGTACACAGTTTTACAGCTGACGAGGGCCTACATGGCCAAAATGTTCTGTATACCATTGATCTGTACTACGTGAGAATCAGTTCAAAAATACTTAAAGAATGTATGCCCTCCATTTTGTTTGGGCAAATATACATACCATAGCGGTATTTATTTTCACATGAGATAAAATTTCACTATATTCATACTATATACTATCGGTTTCTTCCTGATCGATATACAGTATGCGAAAATTTGTACTCGCAAAGTAATTTTGTGTTGTGTGTTATATCGAATCCTGCATTTGTGGGCTTCATAGTCATTCTGTTCTTATTTTCAAGTTCTTAAACTACTGTTATTATTGCGCCACCTCAAACCAGTCAGAAGCCATAGTCCCCGATATACTGGTCCTCTTTCTGCTGATATCCCATCACTGACATTTGACAGCAAACATCGAAGTCTTGTTGTTGGAGAAGCAAGATGCCAGCACGAAGATGTGGATTTGGGGACATACAGATGATGAGTAACAAGCACAGGTTGGCAAGTCATCAAACACATTTTTCCACATGTCCGCTGCATGATGCCCTACAGGCATGTATATATAGCTGGAGTATCTTGAGCAATAATAATTTTTAATTTTATGTGTAAAGCAACCTGTGAAATTTAGACTGCAAAAAATTTGCATGAAAGTTGACTTTCTACAGGATTTAGTGAAAGTAAAGTGTTGCGAAAATGAATACCAATAATATGGTAATGACATTTTTTGCAACCTTCCATATATTTGCACTCGGTTCCCTTTGCAGGTGTATTAGGGGTATATAAAACATGATCACAGCAAATTGAACAGCATTGAGCAATATTCACATTATCATGGGTAGCTAGCAGCTACGTAGATATGAAATAAGAATTAAGGCACGTGTTTAGGGAAGGATAAGGTGAACAATTGCATGGACAAGAAACAAGATCAACTCTGATTAGCTAGATCATGGAAAGATGCTCTTATCGAAGTAGACAGCATTAGCTTAACATCCTTTGTCAATCTTAAACAATGCCTTCCACCATAACTGTGGTGGTAACAGTTGAAGTCTTCCAGCTGATAGTGTATATTAACCAGAAATACCGTATAGCCGGTTAATTTGGCGAGCATTAAATTTGGCAAATTAGTCTCAAAATGCTTTCATGAATCTAAATTTGGCAAATGAGCACATTACACATGCCCCATTTTATTATGTTATGCAACTTTAGCCTAGAACACCGCATGCACATAATTGAAATTCTTTGATTAGAAAGTTGTGTTTGAGGGCATCACATTCATAAAAAAAGTTTGAGATACTACTTTTGAACAAAAATTGACATGCTGTCGTGACTCCAAGAACACTGATGGCTGGCCCGTTTGCTGTTGTTGTGAAGCGCAGAACAACGATTGTAAGCCATGGTCCTCGTACTGCGTGTACCTTATTCCTGGCTAAGCAAAGATCAGTTAGTTGCACCATCAGTTGACCACCAGTTTTCGTTGTTTCTCAGCTAATAATAGGAGCTAACTAATAAATTTTTGCGGAATATAATTTGGTGACTTAGTATGAAATTTGCCAATTCACCAAATTAAATTCCTCACAAAAATTTCCGATTATACAGTATTGATAATCAATTTTGGTTGATTGGCAGTTTGATCCAGTACTGCCAACGTACATCTGCCAATTATTCTGTACAAAGTTGACTTGTTTGCAATCCTGGTGAATGACCACTTGTTAAGTATAGTATTATACATTTTCACCTTGTGAATGGAGTAGATATGCTAGATCTGTAAAAAACATTGAGTGAAAATAGTGAATAACTGGTATGCAACCAGAACTCTTAAATAGACCTGTCATCCCCGTATAAGCAACTATGTTAGCTGTCGATCAAGTACTCCATTTTGGAACTCTAGCATAATCTTTATACTTCCATTCACACAGTAGCTGTGGCTATGAATATGTGTAGCATTCAGTCATAGAGGGTATGAAGATTGTGATACTTAGTGACTTATAGTGGCAAGCAACACTTGCATGAATTGAACAACAACAGCAAAAGCAGTAATTATTAGCAAAGAACAGTTGAACACAGTCAACTCTACATACACTCAACTCCTACACTTCTACATAATACAGTTTAACACTATTTCACTACCACGTGGTACTCTGGATCCACGTTGGCATACAGACAATGCTACATTTTGTCCCACACAGTTGCTTATTATAATGAACACATGATAATTATATAATCCTAATTGTCTCTAAGCACACAACAGCAGTTCAGGGTTAACAATACACCTAACTGTAAGATCTACATCGGTTCTACATAATATGTATAATTACAACCAAAGTAGGCCAATTACTGTACATGTGCATAAAATCTGCCAGTACCTTGAAATCCAAACCATCAAAAATGTACTCTTTCTCCAATATTTCTGGTTATACAGTATCTACCCTTCTCCACAAGAAGAATAACATCAATGAGGAATTAAACCATAACTAGATATGGCTTGTCTGTTGAGAGTAGGCAACCTACTATTTTCTTCTTGTTGCATACATGGTATGTGTTAAGTGGGCTTGTCAAAGAAGTACAAAACTTACATCTATATACCAAGCAACTATGTGAACATCCTACCAATTTGTACAGGAATTGTGATCAATGTTGTTTGAACTAGGCCAGGCAAAGTTAATTCCCAGTTTATCATTTCCTCCCTCGTGATTTGGCTTGTACTGGACTGTTTTCATTGTTCATTATTTATGGTTATGTGTTGAAAAAAGAGGCTAGCCGTTACTACATTACATACTGTTTTCATTAATTTGTGTTAAAATGTGATTTTAATATGTACATGTAGTTGTACATGTATTAGTTTTGGAACAAAATGAATGATATAATACCCTCATTTGTTTCTTTATATTGTTTTTTTGCATTAACTTGAAGGTTTTATTCTAAGGATCAAATTGTACAAATATGAGTGTAATAAATGATAAATTTCAATACAAAAATAATGAAAAATAACCATGCACCCTCCTTTATGTTATAATTTAGAAGGCTTGACGATAGACTGGGCATCAATTTTGCCTAGACTTAATTACATGGAAATATTATTTAAACAAACAATGCACAGTTCTGAGTAAAGGTTTGCATGTTCATGTATCCTGTGTCTCATTCACTGCCTCCATCCTTCCCTCCCTATTTATAGTTATTTAATTCTTGCAGTGCACTTTGTTGGGGCACTGTATAATGTATTGTGCAATTTTCTGGATACATATTAGGCATGTGTATAATATGGGTAAGTGTAGGTGGGTGTGAGGATGCATGTTTGTGTACATGTACAGTATGTGGTGATTGGGGTGGGGTTACGGGGGTGAGAATAACTTTTGGGATTTGATCTAAACTTTGTCAGACCAACCATATTTTTGTAGTATTATGTTACGCAAGTCAAATATACACAAGCATGCATTTGTGCTGTAGCTACATACTTAGTTTTTGGATCAATTCACATGGAGTACAACCATTCTCTATGATTAGTGCAATAGTCTCAAGCTCTGAATCACTTATTGGCACGCATAAATTGGAAGCATTATGTTCAATTGAGCTAAATCAGTTAGAAATCTAATTCGAAATCAAATCATGTGCATACACCACATACGTACTGCTTACTAATGAAAATGTACACACCACTAATTGTTTATTAAAAGCCCCATTTTGAGAATTGGTGAGTAGTTTTTACTGAACAAAATACTATATAGCTGGTTAAATTTGGCGAGCATTAAATTTAATTGGCGAATAGATCTCAAAATGCTATTGGCAAATTTAAATTCAATGAATAAGCACATTACACTTGCACCATTTTCATCACATTGATAAAAAGAAGTTTTTGAAATACTACTTTCAAACAAAAATTAACATGCTGTCATGACTCCAAGAACACTGAGGTCCTGTTTGCTGTTGCTGTGAAGCGCAGAACAACAATTGTTAGCCATGCTTCTCGATTCATGTCTGCCGCGTGTGCCCTATTCTTGGCTAAGCAAAGAACAATATTAGATGCACTGTCAGTGGAGCACCAGTTCTCATTGTTTCTCAGCTAATAATAGGAGCCAACTATAATATATATTTTGGCAGAAAAAAATTGGCGACCTGGTACGAAATTCACCAAATTAAAGTCCTTGCGAAAATTTCTCAATATATGGTATAGTTTATCATTGATTCATGCAGACTTTCTCTGTTTCTATTGTTCCTGCTGATATATAACCTTGAAGTATGCATAATCTGTGATATCTTAATGTGGGAATGAAGCAAATGACTTTCTTTCCCCTTGTAACCATATATTAAGGTTCAACAGACTTCATACCTACATACAAACTGTACAGTAGGTACTAAGTAAAAGTGTATTATAATGGGACAGGCAAGTACTGTAGGTGCATGGACTAATCACTGTCAAATTAATAATGTATTGAAGATAAGCATGCACTGTTTGGTTGAGCCACCGAATACTAACTTGCGTACAAAGAACCAATTCAAGAGAATGTTAAAGACAACTGACATGCACTAACAGTAAATATATACTGTGTGTGTGTGTGTGTACGTGTGTGTTTGATTGTGTTTTCGGATGTGAGTGGATGCATGATTTATAGATAAGCAAGTCTGCTGATGTGAGTTGAGCAAATATGGATCTATGTACTGTGAGTATAAGAGTGAGTATATGAGTATACTGTAAGTTTTATGGAGTATAAGTCACAGTTTTAATGCCTAAATTTTACTAGCATAATATGGGGTGAGAGTTACACACTGAATAGTTCATTATGGCTGATGAAATGATATAATGCTGTTCAAAACCATATATGGTGCGACTTGTACTTCGTGAAATATGATACCTATGTCAGGCTATGTACAAGTGGATATCTACTGTTGATATCCTGTATGTAGAAGTGTGCGTTGCTATGCAGTTGTGCATACACCTGTAAACGTGTATGATAGATTTATGAAAATGTCATACAGTGTGGTAACGTGAAGATGTCCAAATGTGCTACGTAGTGTAAATTTGCTGAATACACACAAATATGTAGCCAGTTTTTGTGTAGATGCTCATGTTTTTATACTATAAATTAACACATCTGACTCACATCAAAGTCAGTTGCATATCTACAGTAAATGGTATACTTGGTGATCAGGTGATCCTACTCAGTATGGCCGTGGCTAAGCATCTACGTACAGCCAATATAGCATTTTTAGATATACAGTCAAACCTCGTTAACACAAAACTCAGGGGACTGTGCTGAAATTTCATCTTAACAGTATTTCGTGTAAACAGTACTACATGTTATGCTTGTATCTGCACTTGGACTTGGCTAGCATTTCATGTTAAAAGATATTTCATGTTAAGCAGTTTCATGTTAACGAGGTTCCACTGTATGACCAAAATCACTTGGTGATTACTGGTTGCTTAATGAGCTCCTGATGTGACTTTGGAGCTGGACTATGAGGTGGATTTATATCTATTCTTTGTGGTTGTGTCTTTGTCCTTTATCTCTGCACTCCACTACCGCCAAAGAGAAGAGTGAAGAAGGTCCTCTAAAACCACCAAACTGACAAAAAACACTTCATAATTAGACGTTTGACCACTATAGTGATTAAAGTATGTAGAACCAGGTATATTTATTTGTTTGTTGTTTGTGCACTTGCAGCAAACTATTGTCGTCCCCCCCTCCCCCCCCCCCCCCCCCCCCGAGAAGGAGCCATTCAGCTAAGTGTGTTCCACAGTCTAAATACAATAATCAATCAATTGAACCACAAAATCTATCAATATAAATATTTGCTGTATATTATTTAAGTGTTTAAACTGCTAACTATTATAAATTTGGAAAGTATAAAATTGATTTTAACTCTGTAATTCATCTATGATCTATAAAAATAGCTGACTGAAACAACTGGAGGAGTTTTCCAAAGGGAGCTCGAGAATCCAGTATGTGCATGCATGGGCTTTACACATATGCCATATATTAAAAGCACATTGCATGGGGAGGGAGGGGATTTAATTGTGCATTGTGTTTGCATGCATTATACAACTGCATCAACTTTGCTTAGTGAATGTAGAAGCTATTTACTGTATATACTGTATAAAAAAGTCTGCATCTTGATGAATGGTATGCGTACTAGCCCTATATGAGATGGTGGTGTTTACATCTACAGTGGAACCCTTCTATTCCAGACACCTTTGAACCAAAAAGGACTGTCCTGATTAGCGAGATGTTGCATTTTCCCTATACAGCAATTAAGAACATAGACAGATTTCATTTAATTTTATATATGATGTGATGTATTCGTACACCATTTTGGCTCATTTGGTTCTATTGTCAGTGACAACAAATGCAAACACAACTTAATCCTGTATCTGGATATGAAGAGCATGCACAGCTCAGAGTTGGAATTTGTCACCTCTTAAAGGAGACAATACACACCTTTAAATGTGAATGTGTCACACTTTTGTTCAAGGCTTTGATATATATTTTCAAAGCATATTGCTAATGAGCTAACATGTTGTGCTAACTGTACATTGAGCTTAAAATGTGCTCAAGTTCATGTAATGCATCATTGTGAGTCGGTCTTTCTGGAGAGTTCCCAGGTGAGTTGCTGGTATTCAGTGTCAGTCTGCTTTGTGTGTTTTTCTTCTTTCTGTTAGAATATTGTTGTTCTACATACTTCTTGGATATATTGTGCAGACTCATGAGAAAGATGAAGGAACAGCTCAAGTGGATGTTAAAAGCATTTCTATTGAGTAATGCCTTTCCATGCATCCTGTCCAGTCTGGTTGAATCTGACATATGCACCAGTTCAGAGTCACTGTATCCAGTGATTGGGAGTAGATGTCCCAAGGTTCCCTATCAAGCTGCTGTTGGAGAGGCACGTGGTATCATTTATTCGGGCACTGGACTATTCAACCAAATTTTAATCACTGACAATGGGCAGCACTTGACATTTGCTAATGCAGAAGCTAGAATAATGACAAGATTACTCCAGCAATATTTGTTATCTTTGTCTGGAAGTATTTCAAGGTTCACAGGGAGGGCCCCTTTGAAAGTTTGGCATGCATGGAGTGACCAAGTAACTGATGATACTAGGATGCTGCGATTATATCATGAAGGTACGTAAAATGCTTATTTGTATACAGTCACACCTGATTGATCGGAAACGGATTTATGTGAAAACCTCATTTATCTGAACTTAAGCTAACCTGATTTATCTAACACCTGGTTTATCCAACACACGTACTGTATAATATGAAGAACAGATACAGTTGGATAAACAACGCCGCACTGTACCTGTACTGACTGTAGTGTGTAATGCGGTAATTGTGAAATTCTGTGAAAGTGTGTGCCTACACTGATTTGTGCTTTATTGTTTGTAAACATTTGTGTATTCTCATTTCTGGATTACTTTTGATGCAGGCCGAGCAGCAAAAATTTCAGCTACTGGACTCACAGCCTCTCAACTGTTCTACTTCTCAGTAAAAGAAGGTTTTGGTTGGGTTTTGTATGCCTCTACTGAACATGTAATAGTTGCCGTGGAAGAATGTAAGTAATTTGTTATATATCACTATAAGTACATTGTTCATGCTGATATGCTAATTAAATTGAACTGATTTGTATCCTGCTCTCGGTTTTTAATTTTTTGAATTTTTTTGTAGATTATGTTTTGTTATCAGCCCTATCATGTTTATCATAATATTTTTCTGCTTGAATTTGCCTTTGTATTGATCTTTAATGGATCCTACCATTTATTCTATTTTCAGTATGTACCCAGCCCATTGATCTAGGCATTTGGCTGGACTCTTCTGGAAGTCTGTCTTATTGGGACTATCAAAGATCCAAGAACTTTGTCGTTGATCTCATTAGTAGATTTGACGTATCTCGTGATGGCACACATGTGTCTGTTGGTACTTTCTCAAGCACTGTTGAATACTATTCTTTGGATACAACATATAGTGCCAATGAGATTAGTCGTCTGGTACTGGGATTGCCCAGACTCAAATCATTAACATATACAGACCTTGCTTTGGAAGCATGGTGGAGAGAAATTTACACTGTTCGTGGGGGAGTGCGACCTTATGATCAAGGCAAGTTCACAATTTCATCTTTCATCACATTTGTACGTATATATTAATATTTCTACAATACAGGTATTCCAAGAGTTGGGCTAATTGTGACAGATGGACGAGCTACCAGAGCATTTAGTCATCATCTTCCTCCACTGAGAAACTTGGGAATTGAAATTTTTACAATTGGTATAGGCAATAGAATTGATCAATCAGAACTGGACTTAATTGCATCAACACCTCCTTCAGAACATGTGTTGTTCCTAAATAATATTCAGCTTATCAACAACTTTATATCCAGATTAACCACTTCATCTTGTAGAAGTAAGTTGATTAGAATTTGCCTCGGAGTGTACGTTACATTTTTCACTTGTTTCTTATGTAGGCTCCTTCCCTGTAGAAGGAAATCAAGGGGTAGAGGGTTTTGGAACACTTGGTCAGGTTTTCTATTACAGATTGACTTGTGTGTTTATCTCAAGGCGTGTGCGAATATCTGTTGATGCATCAGAAGGCTATGTGAGTTACTAAGGTGTTGTGTGCTTAAAGGCCTAACTTACTCTTGATGGATGGTACAATGTATTAAGTTTATCTTTTATTAGGTATCCCTATTTGCCTCAACCACATCTGCATTTCCAGGACCCTTCAGTCCATCCTCTTCCACTATCACTAGTGCATCTGGAAATTCAAGTGTTAAGGTTGTGGACTTTCCTGTACAGCCAACTACAGACGTGAGTACTTCTTATTATACAGTCTCTTGTCATGCAGACTGCATATGTATACACCATTAATAAAAGTGAGTATTTTTCAAGGGATAAAAAATTTGTGGTTTCATGTTTGGAAGAAAACCACAAAATATTCATTAATGATGACAAAATTGATATTACTGCAAGTATTAATTTACTTCTGGAATGGACCACATTTTTTTACTATGAATACGTATGTAGTCCAATTTTTCTAGTACCCATGACAATTTTCCACTTGAAAAATACCTTCCATATAGTATGCACATTGGTTTAGAATTTGGGTGCAAAATGACACTATAATGCTCATTTTATGCTTTGAAACTTTAAATTGGGTACAAGTAGTGTACACATTTTATTTATACTGACAGTTTGTACGATATGAACAGGGTTCTCACCAAGTGTCCTAAGTCTCTTTGTCTGTGTTAAATGTAAATTCTGTTGTTTAATAAGTGTACCTTTGTGAGTATATTGGGCTAGAACTTGTAGTGCTACTACCCATGCAATTTGTATAAACTTTCTCAAGCTATGTACGTACATATGTACATATGTGTACCTTAAAACAGTAACTTTAATGCATGATATTAATGACTCCCCCAAAAATTCCCTGCTTTACATTACTTGTGCACTGCCAAATATACGTATTGTATGTAAAAGATAAGATGTATGCACGCACTGTATGTATGGATTGTATGAACACAAGTACTGTATTCAGTTTTATGAATTTCAGCATGCTGGGGAAAACACTGGTTTAATGTAAGGAGGACTAAAACAATTCATAGCAGTGTTCTTACAGAAGAAGATACAGTACATTATGTACAAGCTCTATTGTTTATGCATGATATATTTATACTTCTGTGATAGTTTATGATTTTATCATACCAAATGGGATATCTACTGTACTGTATGTACATGTATTCATTACACAGAATGTCTACGTTTCAGTTGGTTGTCAGGCTCAGCAAACTAGATACAGAATATTCATGTATGAAACTCTTTTTGAAGATAACCTGATTGCTACAATAGATGGTAGTGCACCTACTGGTACATTTGTGTTGGCTTTACAGTCATCTTATATCATGGACTATTCTGAGTAAGTGGATTGGCACACTTCTTAAAATATACAGTATTGAAATGTTTATTTGTATTCTTTGCAGCTTTGGTATAAGTATCATTGATGGAGATGAAGATGGTATGTTTTTCTTAAATCCTACTACTGGGCAGCTCTTTACACAAAAATCATTCAGTCTACAGCAAATCAAATTTGTCTTGACTGTATCAGCAGTTTCAAAAACCGTGTCATGCCGGCGTAGTTTGACAACAGTGGTTATCAGTGTTATTCACACACAAAACCTGTTTCCTCCCAGAATCAAAAATTTCTCCTCACACTTGATTGTCTCTGAACATGTGTCTCTTGGATATTTGATACATGATTTTGAAATATATGACAGCGACGTGGGAGAAAATGGGCAATTTAATGTGTCCTTGATAGCTGGCAATGAGCAAGGAGACTTTATCCTATCTCAGTCTGGTGTTTTATATGTGGCAAAGCAGCTCAATGCTTCACATACTAGTCAATATCAGCTAGAACTCAGAGCTGTGGATTTTGGCATGCCCAAGCGACCTTTAAGGCACATGTTTCTTATCAGTGTTATTGATGAAAATGATCCTCCTAGTTATGTACAGTTGTGTGCCCAGACAAACTCCTGCACATGTGATATTACTGAACATGCTTCCAGAAGATCTGCTCAATGTGAAGACAAAGTACTTGCTTATGACTTTGATGTAAACAGTGACTTCAGGCAAATTTATTACAAGGTACGTATACACATGTACACTATACCAGTTGTTTTATTCTTACTTGTAGTTATGAATTGCAAATGAGCTTCTTTTGCCAATAATACTTTTAGTTTGTAAATTATCAAGGCTTAGTACATACATGCAAACAGAAAGATGACGATGCTTACAAAGTTTAGAATTACGAATAGCGTTGCTCCCCTAGGATGTAGAGATTTGCAACATTTTTAGTCCTAAAAATTTCCAATTTGGTACTGTATTGTACATGAATACTTGATGATTTGTTTATGTGTAACTGCATCTCATTCATACAGTAGTAATGTGTGTAAATAGTCCATATTAAATGTATTAACAACACTTTGTAGGTGCAGTCTGCCACAGGGAAACTTTCATTAACTATTTCAAACACTGGAGTCCTAGTGGTAAATGGCGATATTGATAGAGAATCACTCACCGATAGAGACAAGGTTCTTTATATCAGCATCAGTAATTATCAAGACTTTCGGATTGAGATGAAAACTATTTTGAAGATCAACATTGTAGATGTCAATGATAATACTCCCAGGTTTAACAGCTCCATATTCAACTTTTTGATTGGAGAGGATGCACAAAATGGTTCTATTGTTGGTGATGTTACAGCTGTTGATTTGGATGTGGGTGAGAATGGTACCGTTGCTTATACCATACCAGATCAAGTTCCTTTTATGATTACACAGGAGGGCGAGATTGTAGTCTTTGGTATTATAGACAGGGAGTTATCTGATACCTATATTTTCTCCATAAGTGCTGTTGACCATGGTGTTTTGCCATTATCTGGCTTGACAACAGTTGTAGTCACATTGTCAGATGTTAATGACAACAGTCCAGTATTTTCATCAGCACGCTATACTGCTTCCATACAGGAAAGTTCTGCAACTAATGCAATTGTTGCCACTATCCCAGTGCTGCAAGCTGAGGATTCCGACAATGGTTTCAATGGAACTGTATCTTTTTTCCTTGCTCACACATACAGTAATTTTCCTTTTAAGATTGTACCAAGGACAGGTGTCATATTTGTGGGTAGTCCGAGGTTCCTAGATGCAGAGGATATTATCCTATATGATTTTCAAGTGATTGCAAGAGACAATGGTTCACCTGTGAGAATGGCTACTTCAACCATTACTATTTCCATTTTGGATGTTAATGATGTAGCTCCAGTTTTTGTTAGCCCGACCTATCACTTTTCAGTTGCAGAAGATGTGGCAGTGGGATATCGGTTCGGAAATGTGGAAGCATTTGACGGTGACGTTATGCCTCAGAGTGTTACGTACTTCATTCAAGGAGATAGTCCCCTACCTTTTGCACTCAATTCAACCTCTGGAGAACTGATCACCACATCATCACTGAACTATGAAAACATATCTGAATATGTTTTTACTGTCACTGCTGCCGATTCTGGCAGACCATCTCCACTCTTCACATCTTCTCAGGTGTTTGTAGAAGTCATTGATATACCTGACACTGTTCCTGTTGCAGTTTCTGATTCGCTGAGCATAACTGTTCCTGAAAATTTGCCTACTAACACAATCATTGGACAAGTATCTACTAAAACTACTGATGATAGGTTCAGACTTATCAATGATCCTAGTAAAGGGAACTTTGCCATAGATGAACTCAGTGGAGAAATTCAGTTAGTTCTTTCACTAGATTTTGAGGAGCTATCCTTTCATCATTTCGTAGTACAAGCGTACAACTTTGGTGATCCTGACCTCTATGTCAATATTTCTGTGTTCATTAATGTCACTGACATTAATGACAACTACCCAACTATTTCTGGAATTCCTGCTATGCTTCAAGTGTCAGAAGACATTGGAGAATTCAATGTGCTTTTCACAGCTCATGTTACAGATAGGGACAGCTTAAATGTAACTGATATATCCTTTCATTTAACCAGGAAAACCTCTTCAGATTGCACTAATGTCAGATTTGATATCCATGTCAACGGGAGTGTGATAGTTGGAGCTGGAGGATTGCTGAATTATCAAGATTGCATCTTCCATTTGTCTGTGATTGTTTTTGACTTTGGAAATGACAGTCGCTCTTTGAGCACATCAGCTGATTGTATTGTTTCTATTAGAGACATCAATAATCATGCTCCAATATTCCTAAGCTCAAACCCTAGGGATATATTTGTTCTAGAAGGGACAGTACATTCTCCACGAATTGTTCAGCTGAGGGCAAGTGACAATGACTCTGGATTAAATGCTGAAATATCCTTTTCTATTCGTGATTGCAATAGTTATTATCATTGCAACTTATCTTTGACCTCAAGCCTCCAACAATGCATACCTGTCTCTTTCCCGCATTGCCCAATTTCTGTAGATAATGTCACAGGTGATGTATATGCTTTGAGAGATTTTGATCATGAGGTAGCCTCTTTGTATATATTGACGGTATTGGCAAAAGATAGTGGAAGTCCCTCACTGTCTTCTTCTGTCACCCTTCGAGTAAGTATTGTGGATGTGAATGATTCACCTTTACTTGTTGCAACGAATACTTCCCATGTATCCATTTCTGAAGATGTTACCCAAGGTGTCTTAATTGCATTGATTACAGTATCTGACGAAGATAATTTTGGAGTAATTCCTGATCTGCAATGCACTCTACAAGTAAATCCGTCTGATTTTAAGTTTTATCGCCGTCAAGCAGGATCACTAATATACTTATTTACAAGCAGTGGGTTAGACTATGAAAGAAGTCAGCAGGTTGATCTTGTGGCTGTGATTTCCGATGGGACATTCTCTGTGCAGTCATCTATCAACATCACTGTTTTAGATGTTAATGACAACCCACCTATCTTCTCACAGTCAAAGTATATTTTCAATATCAGTGAAGGTGTTAATATTGGTACTTTGGTGGGAATGGTGGAAGCTACTGATGCAGATTCATTTGCATTTGACATTCCTCAATATTATCTCCTTGATAGTACAACTTTTGTTATCAATAACAGCAGTGGTGTACTAAGAACAAATTCTACTATTGACTTTGAGTTGAACAGAAACTACAACTTCAGTGTTTATGTCACTGACGGTATTGCATCTGAATCCTTCACAGCATCATCAATGATTGTTGTCAATGTGGAGAATATAAATGACAATCCACCGATGATTGTACCACCTGATGATATTGTAGTGCTGTCTGCAATGCAACGGGACATCTACAATCTAACAGTTATTGATGCCGATGAACCGTACTCTTCCCCTGATGTAGTATTCACGCTATTGGGATTTAATTCAAGTACTGAGGGTAGATTTTCATCACACTATTTAATAATTAAGTGCTCCAGCATTGGTTCAAGTCTTTCCTATTCAGAAATTACTGTTAAGGTAATCTTGCAGTTCTCATGTAGGCATGTGTCTTTTCAAGTACATCCTTCCAGTGGTGTGATATCTGTATCAACTTTGTGCTCAGTGGATTTCAGTATAATAGACACTGTGACTATTGGTTCCAGTATTGAGCTTCTTTGTGTTGCTGAGGGTAATGAAATCATTAAATACAGGTGGTATAGGGGCAGTACCCTACTTCAGTCAACCACTGGCACTGGTGTTCTCAGTCTCATAAATGTATCTTACGTTGAGCAAGGAATCTACAACTGTGAAGTATCGAGCTCTGTCGGGAGACTGTCTGGCACACCAAAGGAACTGAATGTGCATGGTAAGATGAGGAGTGTTTGTAGTGTTTTATAGTCAGCTTAAGTTGAAGACATTCTACCTGTTTCTCATGTAGGCCTACCCATTGTCGAGTCTCTAGAAAATATTACTGTTGCTACTGGCATAGAAGTACTGCTGGAATGTGTTGTTTTCAGCACTACAAACTACACTGTTTCATGGACTAAAGATAGGCAATTGTTGACAAGCAGCCGGAGAATTCGCATCGATCACACAAGGCTTACTATCATTGGTGCTTTGGAATCACATGAAGGGATATACAGTTGTAGTGCATCAAATGCGGCAGGCACTTCAACCTCTGAACCAGCAAAAATTACTGTATGCGGTAAGTGCCATACAAAGTTTAATGCATTAATTCTTGCTCACTTAAACTATGTCTGTCTACATTATTGTCCATGCTGTCTTTGTATTGGTTCCATACACATACGTATGTATCTACATATGTATCTGTACTCATGCATATTTTTTTCTCTTCTTGCAGACTGCCATGACCCTTTTAGTGGGAACTTTTCTTTCACCATTGACCGCCAAATTGTTCCAGGTTCACTAGTGGGGGTTGTGGAGTCACCCTACCAAAGCTATTTCAAGTGAGTTTATAATTTTTTCAACTTCCTACATTCACACATATGTATGTGCGTATGTATATGCAGTACATACTGTATGTATGTATGTATGTATGTATGTACATTGTATTTGATGCCTAAATGTGCTGTGTATGTGCATGTGTAAAATTGTGTTCTTCATCTACAGTAAACACCATATAATCATGTCTTGTATAATCTTCTTTGTTTAGTTACTTGTATAGCATAACATCAGGCAATGTAGATGGACTGTTCTCAATCAATGAATTAAATGGAAGAATCATACTAGCTCAAACTCTTGGTTTGTTGGAAGTTGACCATTTTGTTTTAGAAGTTTTTGCAATTGACAGGAGCCAAACCTATTCTGGATACACCTCAGTAACTGTTCAAGTTTTTGACATTAACTCATATGCTCCTGAGTTTCTTAACCATCTAGATGTTGTGGAAGTGAGGGAATTTCTTCCTATTAGCAGTACAGTTGTGACTGTTGAAGTTAGGGATCTGGATGAGGGTACCAACGGTCAAATTTCTGTTTTGTTGGATAACACACCAAGCAGTGACTTCTTTCAGATAACCTCAACAAGTCTGAACAGATGGGAGCTATCCACTGGAATTATTTTCAATGCATCAAAAGTATCTTTGCTGTACGTGGTCCTTGTTGCAAGTGATAACGCCGAACCACCTGCCACCACTTACTACAATTTGACAGTTCAAATTGTGGATGTCAATTCCCCACCAGTATTCATACCTTTGTGTGTTCAAAATGGAAATTGTTCTTTCAGTTTCCTTGAAAATTCAACATCTGGTTCTGTCATTGGAATGTTACCTGCTTATGATGTGGATTTACTCAGCTTTGGTTCTTTACGTTTTTCATTGATTGGTAATGTTCCATTGACTATCAATGGTGAGGGAACTATTACTTTAAGAAGCCCATTGGACTTTGAATCTTTGCCAAGTAATATACTTCAGTTCGATGTTGAAGTTACTGATGGAGGAGGAGCATCTGCAAGGACTACAGCAATTGCAACTGTAAAAGATGTTAATGATAACATACCGCAGTTTTCCTCCAGTGTGATTTTATTTGATGTGGAAGAGTCCCTTTCTCCAATGTCCATAGTAGGAACACTGTCTGCTACTGACAGAGACAGTGGATCCAATGGACTGATTGTATACTCATTGCAGAACACTTCATTCTTCAAAGTTGCCCCTAAAACTGGAAAGCTCATTCTAGCTGTAAAATTGGATTATGAAATGGAAACACACCATTTTTTCAGCGTAGTGGCAAGAGATCAAGGTGTGTGTGTGTGTTTTGATTGGCTGTGGTTGATTGCTTTGAAATAAAATTTGTGTATGCATGTCCATTATTCATCATGAGAAAAGGCTTGAAATCATTGTGTATGTACATTCTTTTGACTGTACCATGTACCTACTCTGTATACACCTAGTGTGTGTGTGTACACAATGTTATCCTAACAAGTGCGTGCACATACTCAAGATTACAGTAACATGTCACTATCAAGTTGTTGTGATGTATGTATACATGTACATAAGTGTTTATGCTGTACACTTTAATTACATGCTTATATATTCCGTATGTACAATATGCTCGTGGACAGATGCTGTTTCTTTGTTTCTGTCACACTGAGTACCAGTAAATTACTTATTACTGGCAAGTATTTACATACGTATGTGTTGTGTAGGTGATCCTCCATTTGAAGCATCCACAAGAATACAGATAAATGTTATTGATGTCAATGATGTTCCTCCACAACTAGAAGATGTAGATGGATGTTTGAATGTTTCAGAAGAGACAGCTCCAAATAGCCACATATGGACTGCAATGATTCGCAATGCAGTTACTGACGTGATATTTGGCTTCTCAATGCCAGATACTAGGTGAGAAAATGATGCATTTGAAGTAGTACCACTTTTGAGAGACCACGTTGGGAAAGGCCACACCTTTTGTAAGATCAACGTTACCCATCACAATAATATTAGTGTACATATTTGTATATCAAGTCCCACCCTCATCAAAGACTATGTTTTCAACACTTCTCTATTAGTGGTCTTTCAAAAGGGCCGGGTACTGTTGTAATATGTTTCTCTGTTGAATTTATGCACATTCATACACATTTTTGTCCCTTTTTCACAGCAAAAAATTTGTAATTGACCAAGAGAATGGAAATATTACTCTTATCCAATCACTTGATGCTGAAATGCAGGATTTGTATTTCTTGAAAGTAACTGCATCTACTTTTACTGGTGGATCTTCATTGTCAGACTCAATCGAAGTGTGTATAAGGGTAGTTGATAAAAATGATGAGGTACCATACTTTGTGGAAAGTCCATATAACTTCACAGTTTCAAATCAGGCTACTTCTGGAACAGACATAGGTGCCGTGTCTGCCATTGATGCTGACGTATCGGTCAGGCGCAATTTTGTTCAGTTGCAATATAGAATCTTAAGTGGCAATGAAAAGGGGTTCTTTGTAATCAATGCCCTGTCAGGTGTCCTTTCTTTGGCACATGGGGGGAATGAGACTGACATTGGACCATATCATCTCCTTCAGGTAGCAGTAACTGATGGAATGCATCAGACAACAGCACTAGTCATTCTCAAAAGAAGCGACACTAACCACCAGGTCCCACTTTTCTCCCAAGGACAATTGTTTATATCAGTTACAGAAAACAATGGAGATAGTGTGGTACTTGCTAACCTAGACTTTGTTTATGTCAGTAGGTATTTTGGTACAGGAGACATCATTGTTTTCTCAACTGTTTTTTCCACACCTCACTTAACTGTGATATACAATTCAACCACTACAGAGCTAGTACTAAAAAGTATGATAGACAGGGAGACAATTACTAATCCATTCTTGATTGCTCTAACTCTTTTTTCTCCAAATTCTTCATTATCTCCACTCGAATGTAATATCTCTGTTTCAGTAGAGGATGTCAATGATAATCATCCAGAACTGTATCCACCAGGCCCTTATCAAGCTCAAATATATGAAAATGCAACATCTGGTAGTACAGTAATGCAGCTCAATGCAACTGATGCTGATTTCAATGATACTGTCTTTTACACAATGTTTGGCTATCCAGTATTATGTCAAAGTGCTTTTGGAATTGATGAGTCTTCAGGGTTGATATTTACTGTAGATGAGACATACTTGAAACAATTGTATTCTTGTCAGCTAGATATTGTGGCACATGACAGTGGCAGCCCATCTCTTTCAACACAGACTGAATTGCAGGTGACTGTAGTGGATGTGAATGACAACTTTCCACAGTTTGATGATTCTATCTTGAGGCTTTATGTGAGTGAATCAGATGATATCTCTAGAACAGTTATTGGGTACATAACTGCTACTGACAGTGATAGAGGATCCAACAGTAAAATTACTTATTCGATAAAACCTGGATCAACCATTGCCTCCAAGTCTGGGGAAGGCTTACCTAATTCAAGGGTAACTTTCACCATTCATTCAATCTCAGGAGGGCTCACTGCATCACCATCTCTTGATTATGAACAAGAAGATAGCTTTTTGCTTGTGGTCATTGGAACAGACAGTGGAATACCACCGAGATCTTCTGAGGTCAATGTATACATAAACATCTTGGACTACAATGACAACAGTCCTGTTTTTGATAAGCAGATTTACTCAATTCATGTCCCAGAAGGCATTCCAAAAAGGACCACACTCCTTAGTGTTCATGCTACAGACCTTGATGGCCCTGCTAATCAGCAGTTAACTTACCGTTTAGTCAGGCCAAATGCACATATTGAAGTAGATTCAATTTCTGGAGATATTTATCCCCAATATAGTTTGGACTATGAACAGTTTCCTGTGATATCAGCTGCTGTGAACGTATTTGATGGCTATACTTATGGAATAGCAGTGATTTCGATATTTGTGGATAATGTCAATGACAACACTCCTGTTTTTGAATCCGAATGTTCTATCACTGTTAAAGAAAGCCTGGAAGTTGGAGCAACACTCTTATCTTGCTCAGCGCAAGACGAGGATATTGGTTCATTTGGAGAACTCAGATATGATCTACTTGATGGTGATGACTATGGAATGTTTACTTTAACTCCTTTCAGTGCTGAATTGCGCTTAAACAGACCACTAGATTATGAAGTACAGACTTCATTCACATTGACTATTGCTGCTACAGATTCTGGTGGTAAGCAATCCACTGCACTTGCAACCGTTTATGTGGAGAATGTTAATGACAATCCTCCAGTTCTTGTTGGAAACAGAACCTTCGTTATTGAGGAAATTTCCCAGGACCGTCCTATTCACATCCTTCAACTTGTAGCCACTGATGCTGACAGTGCTGATGCATTATCATCTGTAAGCTATGCACTGACATCAAATGTGACAAGTGATGTCTTCCGCAGACATTTTTCCACATCTATCAGTGTTATGGATGGTACAGGGCTGTCATCTGAGGCGATCATTAAAGTGAACTTTGCATTCCAGTGTCAACTTGTCCACTTTGAAATTTCAAGACTTCTTTTCCCGGTATGTACACACACATTGTTATATATATTCACATGAGCCTTCAATTCTTTTAAGTATATATACTGTATGCAGCTAGCTTATTATCAACTGAAGTCTGCATATACAATGTTTGTTTCTCTGTTGTCATTAGAATTCTCTGCAGATGTTAACACTCTGTAAAGTGGAGTTGCAATTTACTGGTCTTCAGGAACTAAGTGGTTGGGTAAATATCAGTGCAATTCCTTTTGGGGTAATGCCAATCAAAGACTACTGCTGGTATAAAAATTCTCAACTCCTTAAATGTACCTCACAATCGTTTCTGGTCATAAAGAACTTAACCTTAACAGATGAGGGTGTTTATCACATGTTAGCTAATGCTCTCTCAGGTTCTGTTTCATCTGAAAGCATGATATTGGAGATATCTAGTGAGTTTTGTAGTAGTTTTTGTCTAGCTTAAATAAATGTGTGTATTTCATTATGATGTCCATCTTTATGCCATTTCTACAGTTCTTCCGCATCTTAACAAACTATCAGACATTCTAGTACGCTATCAGCAGAGTGTTACCTTTACTTGTTGGGTCAACAATCCTAAACGTGTGCCGATAAGCTATAAATGGTTATTTAATGACAGAGAATTGACTGATTATGGCCAGAATGTAGACCTAGTTGATGGTCCTTTTCACTATACAATTGAGAATATCGACTTTTCATCTCAAGGAGTTTATACCTGTGAAGTCAATGCTCTAAATAGTGGACACAGAGTTGTGCAATCAGCAGCACTAAAAGTATATTGTAAGTCTCATTTTATTTTGTGTATGTACGCATACCTACATAGAGCATGTGCGTACTTTGCATACTTTTCTTATGAATATTTACTTACTTTTTAAAGTAAATTCCCACAGAAGTTAAATGTACTATTTTGATTTTAGAAGTTAAACCATGACTTCATTACATGTGTATAAGGAATTATGTTGTATGTGCATGTGGTACAAATATATGCACATGTATGTATGTACATGCATAATGTGTGTGAGACCTCTTTCTTGCAATCCATAGATGGAGCATCACTGATTAGTCTGGATATAGAAGTCTCCAACTACTCTTATGATCATTATTGCCAAGTTTTTAGCATTGAAGAGTACTTGGTTAGTTGCCTTTTCTTGAACGATTTTATGTGATGATGGTTTGCATACAATATGTACTGTACCTACAAGACATACTTTGCTGTGCGTGGTTACCATACGTATATACCATGAATTGGGAATCCAACATCCCTACATACATTATATACGCATATGCTGGCATACTATGCAATAATAATCAATATGAGTCTGTGTTTGTTTGTTTGTTTGTGTGTGTGTGTGTGTGTGTGTGTGTTTGTGTGTGTGTGTTTGTGTGTGTGTGTGTGTGTGTGTGTGTGTGTGTGTGTCTGTGTGTGTGTGTGTGTGTGTGTGTGTGTGTGTGTGTGTGTCTGTGTGTGTGTGTGTGTGTGTGTGTGTGTGTGTGTGTGTGTGTGTGTGTGTGTGTGTACAAGAGTTAATGGCATAAGTATGTAATTGTAAGTATTTTGCATTAATTTTGTACATCTTGTATGTAGGGAGAAATTGCTGAAGCATACAGTGAAGAAGCATCACCTGTTATTGTGAGCTATCAATCTACAGGACTTTGTGAACCAGATCCATGCTATCCCAATCCTTGTAAGAATAATGGAAGATGCTTTATAGTGGGAAATACATCACACTGTTCATGTTTGCCTGAGTGGTCAGGAGAAACATGTGAAACATCTTTTGATGTTTGTATGCCATCCAACAGCCCTTGTCAGTTTAATGGTGTTTGCCATTACACCAAGGGTTTGTATGGTTGCATTTGTCCTCCAGGCAGAACAGGTAGAAGTTGTGAACTGATTTCAGATGTTTGTCAAGTGGACTCCTGTCCTTCACCTGAAGTCTGCATACCCTCACTGTTCAATACAAAGAGCTTTGTTTGCACTCCTCCTACATACTTTAAAGTTGCCATCAACCAAGATTTCTACCTTTCAACACGAGGATATCTTCCCTTTGGAGATGTTAATGCCAGTAGATACCAGTATGCCTCAAATTCCACAGAGATTGATCTCATCTGGAGAGTGTATGATTTTGAAATGCTTATAAGGAGTGTTCTTGCTGATTCTAATGTAAGTGTAGTTTATATATGTACATATCTCCTTGATTCTATACCTGTGAATATGGCAAAGAGTTCAACCAGTTCAATGGAATTACAGTATAAACTTGTTTCTGTTTTTACACAGGTTGTGTTAGGAGGAAGACCTGCAACCACTTGCACACCTCGACTTGTACTAGCCAATGGCAGAGAGTGTGAATTTGTTGTCATATGTCCTGGACAGCAGCATTTACTGTTGCCTGACCAAACTGCAGTGTGCAATGCATTGGTTGAGCACAGCTTGTTTACACAGTGTTTCACTCCAAGTGCTCCTGAGAGTCCAATTGTCAAAAATATCAGCAGTGGACAGTAAGTGCATGTCTATCATGCTTCACTGATGGCATGGCTTTGTGTTTCTGGATTCTTATATATGCATGGTCACTGTTTCTGTTTGAGAAATGAGGTCTATACTCAACTCTGAGGCAGAGGCGACTGTTGACAAATTTTGTCAAATATACGTAACTTAAGTACACTAAAACTTAACATTAAATTCACCTGAACACTTTTTGTGCATATTAAACAATGATCTATGGAGGTATTCTACGTACCATGTAATCACTCACTGTGCTCTTTCTATTGTAGCATCCAATGTAATTTCTACTTACAAAACAAAAATAATGTATCAATATCTGCTGACAAAGTCTTGGATGTTCTAGAAACGCAGCAAACTGTATACATCAACCTAACTGAGTACAGAATATTGTCAATTGACAGAGCAAACAATGATTCCGATTTGGTAAACAGAACTTCTATACAAAGTAAGCTCAGTTTGTAGGTTTATTTAGTTTTACTTATTATACCATGTTTCAGTCCTTATGACAATGTGTTTTATCTAAATTCTGTAGGCTCAGTGGACGGTTTTCCATTGTGGGTTGTCATCTTGTTTGCCATTCTGCTGAGCATGCTTTGCATTGTTGGTTGTATTATTTTGTGGTGCTGTGTGTTTTGCACCAAAAGAAGGTGAGAATTGCTCTAAATACATGATGGAAATAGCATATATTGAATTGTATTTCTTTGCATTTCACAGAAGGAAAATTGTTGAAAAACAGTTTATTGTTCACAAGACTGAAAGTAAGCAGGAAGAGGACCAGCCAAAAGGTACTGATGTGTATCATACTGATTTGTGTGTACATATAACTTTGTTCCTCAAATTATGTATGCAATCTAGATCAATGTACATGCATAGTATGGTTGGGAAAAGTATACACACGTACATGTATACGTACATGTGTATACTCAGAGTATTATAATCAATTTGTTCTCTTTGAGTGTATTGTAAAATCATTGTTCATTTTCCATGCAGCTCTCTACTATGATGCTGACTTCATGTTTGAACTTCCTACACTTAAAAGCAGATCGGAAATTTCTGTGGATCAAGAACTCGCTGGGTAATTCATCTATTTACCAAGATTAGGCCTTAGGATTGTGGCTTGTCATTTTCTCTTATTGTGCCACTTTCAAACTTAGTATTATTTCTCCAGAAAACTCATGCACACAATAATTATCCACATGTATGGAGTGGTAAACTGTGTGTATATATATTACTTTCGTGTGGCTTTAGGGAAGTTGTTGGAGAAGAAGAATTCTATGTTAACCCTGTTGTAATGACGGAGGATTTTATTGTATCAAGGCCTTCATCTAATTCCCAGTCTTTATACACTGTTAGTTGCACTATCCGTACTACATATGTACAGTACATCATGTCTTAACTATTTTTCTTTTTGCATTGTTTAAGAGCTCTAGCCAAGTAATTGGAAACCAGTATGTTTTCGAAAATGAGGCACACCAAGCTACACATGAGAAGACAGTCAGAGTTGTCAATCCATTAAGTGAAAAGCACAAATATACAGGAGGGTATGTTTTTGCTTTTTGCTGTTTTTTTTTAATTTAGCATCCTATTAACATGATTACTTTGCGTTGTCTATATATTGCTTCATTTTTTAGTTCATTCCAAAGGGAGTCAGGGGGTGACTATGTAACTATTTCTGAGAGTAACCCGTTGTATGCTTCCACTAAAGAATTGCTGATCAGTGCTGCAGAAGTGGTTGTAAATACTGAAGTTGTTCTTGAGGAT
>CAUJGJ010000072.1:1670000-1690000 GCA_963170055.1 Halisarca cf. caerulea | reverse complement strand
TTTTGCACATAATTTGTTCATACTTGAGATGTGAGGAAGTATATTGTATGAAATGGGAAAATTTGATGCATGTATGCATGCATCAAATGCAGGATTCATGTATTCTGCATGCATGCATGAATGTGAATGATTTTGTTTGTTGGTGCATGTGTACGTGACAGGATATATGTATGGAGTGCCACAGTATGGAAGGCTGAAACTTTGACCCACGTACGTACGTATTTATATATATATATATATATATATATATATATATATATATATAATATTATATATGTGCCAGTTGCCGTAGAAACTACTGGCTCCTTTAGCAAAGACACTATTGCCTTCCTTCATGAATTGGCAAATCGTATCAGATCACAGACTCATGATCCACTTCAGTACATCAAGCTTTGCCAGAGAGTTAGTATTTGTGTTCAAAACTTTAATTGTGCTTCTATCATGGGTTGTTGTACTTTGATTTAAATGCTCACTAACTGATTGTCCCCTTTGGGGTGCTTTTTGTGTGTGTGTGTATTTACTCTCTCTCTCTCTCTCTCTCTCTCTCTCTCTCTCTCTCTATATATATATATATATATATATTTATATATACAGTAAAACTTGTTTACAACAACACCCTTGGTGTCATTAAAATGTGCTGTTCTGACCAAGTTGTTCTTGTAACCAGGACATTTGGTACAGAGACCATTGAATCCGTTCCTGCTGTGTGTTGTTGTAAAGAAGTTGATGTTGTAAACAGTGACTTTCTAACCAAGTTTCACTGTATATATGTAATATTGTATTAGCATGCATCGATGAAATCAAGTTTCACTGCATGCATAATATTATTATAACACTATAATTATTACATAATTATAAACTAAAATGAATGCTGCCTACATGTTCATCGCAAATGTATGTACACAAAGAGATGTGGAAAAGTGAAAATGGTACTGATACTATTATACATGTATATTATAGGGTAATAAAGATTAGGGTCACATTAGCAAGTATTGAAGATAGCTTCTTTGATCCATACGGATAGTTACTATCATAATAATGCACACAGCATGTCAGTAGCTGTCAGAAGGTGGGGTGTGTTCATCTGTAGAACTTTCAGCCGGTATCATCGCATTGTTTCTTTTAGCATTCTTTTGTGAATGACATCTCTTTGTATTTTTTGGGATTGGACTGCAGGAAAAGAAACAAGGAAAGTATACACAATAATAGCAACACCATAATTGGATGTACATTACATAACCATGTGCATGCTTGCACATGCACACTTATATGCACCAAGAGGTACAGATGTGCGGCATAGTACTCAATGTACATATACAGCACATAAACAGTTCATCAAGCATGCACGCAAGCAAGCATACAACATAAATGTCTGAGTTACTATGTTCGACACCATCCAAGTAGCAACCTACTTTAAGGAAATTGGTGGAGTCAAGAGATACTGATCTGTAGGATCGAGTATCACACTGCACTTTCGCTCTGCATTAGATCTGCAGTGCAAAATACGAATAGTGGCATATAAACTGTGTTGAGCAAAATACACATGGAAGCATTCACTTACACATCATAATTGCTCCAATTTGAAGGTGAGCAGCAGATGCAAACAACACATAGAAGTATGACACAGAATATGATAATGAAGATTAGGAAACCAATGATTGGAAAAACAATGTACTCTTTGAGTATTTTACTCAAAACATCATCACCTTCACCACGAATGGCCCCCACCAGAGGTTTACCTATGCAAAAAAATTACATCAAGCATGTGATGCAAGTTCAAATACACTGTGGTTTTACCTGTTAGCGACAAGGCAGTTGTGCTTGGAATCCCTCTACCGTTGGATGTAATGGGAGTCACAAAACACCTGTACTCAGTAGTATAGTTCAAACCAGTCATACGTAGTTTCAAACTCTCAGTAATAACAATAACTTTCCCGCGCCCTTTCACTTCAGCACAGTTCACTTCATAAAACAAAGTGAATGGGCTTCCTGTAATGTGTGGGAGTGTTGGCTTGGACCATGAAACAGACAAGCAAGCTGAACAATTATCCACAGACTTTATGTCTATTGTAGAAACTTTTGCATCTATTGGAAAACAAAGTTGCACTTAAATACATACACATACTGTACATGGACATACGTACTTTTAAGCAAGACAAAAAAATAAATACATGTGTATACAGTGTAAACTCTAAATAAAGGACACTTTGGGGATGACATAAATTTAGCTGATTTATTGCTTGTAGAGAGGTTTTCCTCTTTAGGAAGTTCAAGTTATATAGTAGGAATTATATTGGGATCGTAAGTCATGTCTTTTGTGGAGAGGCTTATTATATACTGTGATCGAGAGTCCACTATCAGAGGTTTCATTGAACCTAGAGTATAGATGCATATTCAAGAATGTAATAGAGTATACAACAACTGCATACTGCAAGAATACACATTAAGTAATATGTATGTATATACAATAGTACATTTGAACAGTATTTACATCATTTTTGCAATGCACATTATATAATTCATACCAAAGGAGCAGTTTTTGTAATTGGGGGCTAGGGTAAATCCAGGGAAGCAACTGCACAGTCCACCAGATCCACAAATATGCTGGCAGCCACCATTGTTGACAGCACAGGGATCTTCAATTGCTGCATTAATTTTTGAAATGCTTCAATGATGATATGCGGTAAAGTAACAACTACAAATTTACAAAACTTACGTTGTTTTAAACAAGATCTGCCATTGTTGTGTAGCTTGAAGCCAGACTCACAAGAGCAAACATATGAGCCAGGAAGATTGCTACACACAGATTGGCATCCTCCATTACTTCTCCTGCATTCATCAATATCTGGAAAAAGAATAATGGTGCTCAATGAGAGCAGCATGCATTTTTTGCTCTAGTTGGTACATTCTTACCGATGCAAGATGTGCTATTTTCCAGTCTGTATCCAGCCAAACAGGAACAAGTGCCACCTTTAATGCATATTTGGTCGCATCCTCCATTGTTGAAATCACAAGGGTCTGTGAGAAGGAACAGCAGTGTGAACCATTAAAAGCTCATAACACAAGTGATGGCTTGCAACTAACCAGTGCTTTCACAAGTATTTGTAGCATTGTTTAGTTTCTTCCCTGGTTCACAAAGACACTCCAATCCACCAGGAATATTCAAACATATCTGGTCAAGACCACAGCCACCATTTCGAACTTTACATTCATCAATATCTGTAGAAGGATACATTCATTTGCAATAAATGTAACAGTGTATCATACGTGTATATCCAAATGTGGTCTGGTACACACTGCACATGCACATATTGCATAGATAAATCATACATTTAAGCACATAATATGAATGTAGGTATGTCCACATACAATTGCAATTACAGTAAGACATAGGCCATACGTTAGTACACCATCAACTAGTATTGCAAAACATAGACCAAACGGTATATAGTGAAAAAATATTTCATTTTGCAAGTACATGTGCGTAGTATGCATCACAAACCATCACAAGTTGTATCATCCTCATTTAAACGGAATCCTTGTAGACAAGAACAGATTCCTTTGCTACAAAAGTGATCACATTCTCCATTGTTTACAATACATGAATCTGCAGCACAAAAGCAAGGAATAGGACACATGAAATAAGGCATTCTAAAAGTACACCTCATAGACACATTATGTTGTAGCTACATATGCTATAGTTAATCCTCCCTTCTGCTTCATGCAGCAACACAACTGAGCATGAAGGTTGTTGTCTAACATGAATACTTATTCTATGCAAAAGAGCTAGACTAAGATCATTGTACCAGAATATATATGCACTGTACCTGCAACTTCACATGTTTTCCCATCTTCGTCCAGCTCCCATCCATCATCACATGCACACACAAAGCTTCCTAGAGTATTTATGCACTGATGGGCACATTCATGGCTTGTAGTCACACATTCATCAATGTCTATAGAAATGATAACAATAGGGCAATAGGATAACCAAGGATACATTTGAAGATAGTAAAAGGAACTATTTATTATGAATGTAAACAAATACTGTTGAGTACATGCTCAGGATTCCCACTTTGATAGCTACGGTATACATATATCATACTATTATTACATATACTACGGTATACATATATGTATTGTACTATACTCTTATAAAAAACAAGTAAATCAATCTTTTCACCATTGCATTGAAAAGTAATTTAGTGCTTATACTATAGAATGTAGCTAATTAAATGCTAACAAAAATTACACTATAATATTCACCTGAACTGCAGAACAACACTCAAAGAAAAACTAAAGGAGCATAAAACCTATATAGGATGATGTACGTATGTACAGCTATTTTTGTCCAGATTATAATGATGTCATGTAATAGAAGACACTGTTCAGGGCGCTACCAAATATAAAGTATACTTTGCTTATACAAGTCAGAGTAAACATATGCACATACACATGCTTGTTTCTTGTACAAATACATAGTAGTATATTGTATGAATAATTTGTGTAGACATACATACCATTGCAAGACTGTTTATCCCCAGCAAGCTTGTACCCAGGATAGCACTGACAGGTTCCTCCACCCACACATAGATGTTCACATCCACCTTTGTTGAAGCTGCAGGGATCTGCCGTGGTGAGGAAGGAGGAGGAAAGTATATGTGAGGTGGGTAGACTTAAAAATGCATTAGTTGACACAATCATGCAATACAGTGGAATCTCAGAATTAATGACATTTTGGGACAGTCATGTTGTCCTTCGAAAGGAGATTGTTCTTAATTGGAAAGTCCAAAATGTATTGAAACTATAGGGAGAAAATATTTTGGGACCTCAAGCTGTGTCCTTTGTACAGAGACTGTCCTTATTTCGGAGGGTCCACTATCAGAGATTCCACTGTATCTAGATATGTGTGACTACAAGCCATGATAGTGTCCAAAGTATGTATGTTTGCAATAGAAAAAAAATAAGTTCATTGCAGCTATTTCCATTTTCCATAGTCAGTGCTTGTACGTATGTTCCAAACAGCATTAAACAGTATTACTGTAGAATACCATTTCCTAAATATATATATATATATATATATATATATATATATATATATATATATATATATGTATATAGTCTGTATTAGTCTACATTTATACACAATACACATTTCAGCATAAGCTTGTGCCATACCTGAACTTGTGCAGGTTACATTGTCTTCACCCAACACTGTGCCCTGTGGACAGATGCACCGGAAACTACCAGGAATGTTGTCGCAGATCTGATTACTAGCACAGCCTCCATTTCTTACTTTGCATTCATCAATGTCTAAATTTACAATGTCAAAAATGTTTATTACATCAAATTCAACACTAAACAAGTATGGTATAGTAGAACACTGAAATAACAAAGTAAAAACTCCCACACAAATGTTTTGTTATATCAGAAGTTTGCTATAGCCAATACTATGTTCTATTACCATATATTACACTGATACCGTAAGCCTAGCCAGAATTTTGTTATTAATTCAGTGTTGTTGTATGTGTGCTCCACTATACGTACTGTACATTGCACCTATCAATATACATGCGTGCGCATTATGAATGCAAAGTAGCATATACCATTACACTGTTTTCCATCTTCAAGACTCAGCTCAAAACCTTTCAGACAAGAACATCTGCTGTTGGTGCAGAAGTGATGACATCCTCCATTATTTACAACACATTTATCTGTTGGTATAGTAGAAAAGGTACACTAAACCCACTTTAATGACATAAAACAGGTATACACATAAATATCAAAAATTAATACTAATTTTTGACTTGATCTGTGCATGTTTGCTGTAATTGTGTGTTGTTTGTTGTAAGGTTGTCATGTTGATGTGTTACAATGCATAGTATAGTAGGTTATTATTATTATATACTGTATTATTGATTGACTCTAGCATGTGATTTGTTGTATTATACTAGTGTTGTTTATACTAATTCTATTGTGTGTAGGTTTATGAAAAAAATATATTAGTATTAAGCATTTGTAGACATCTTGACAAGTGTACGTACAAGTGTACGTACACTTGTACGTACACTTGTACACTTATACACTACGTACACTTGTTTGTTGTAAGGTTGTCATGTTGATGTGTTACAATGCATAGTATAGTAGGTTATTATTATTATATACTGTATTATTGATTGACTCTAGCATGTGATTTGTTGCATTATACTAGTGTTGTTTATACTAATTCTATTGTGTGTAGGTTTATGAAAAAAATATATTAGTATTGAGCATTTGTAGACATCTTGACAAGTGTACGTACAAGTGTACATGTAAAATAAAAAAAATAAAAAAATGGTACAAGTGTACATGTGCATGCAATATTCACTGTGCAGTATGTATATGTAGTGTATGTTACCCTGGCAGAGACCAATAAATGATCTATACATACAGTAGCAAGAAACTCACCATCCACCTGACATGATGTACCATCATCACCGAGGGCCCATCCACTCTTGCAAGAACATGTGAAGCTTCCTGGTGAATTGATGCACTCATGTTCACATCCATGGACTCCAATACACTCGTCAATATCTACAAATAAGTCCATGCAAGAGTTACGATTTCTACCAATAATAGACCCCTAAGTGCATTCACAACAAACCATTGCATCTTTTGGCATCGGAGTCAAGGATATACCCACTAATGCATGAGCAGGTGCCACCAGGAGAACATATCTGATCACAGCCACCATTGTCCACAGAGCATGGATCTGCAGACATGCACACATATATAAGAAGGTGTACAACCCGTACTGCAACACTGCAATAGTGTTATAATTAAGAAGTTAATTGATGACTAGTTGAATAAGACAAGCTGAACATATGCTGAGATACATAACTAGTGTACATTACATTTTACCTCCATTTTCACATGTTTTGGAGTCATTCCTTAGGTGAAATCCTGCTCTGCACAGACATGCAAAACTACCTGGTAGATTGTGACAAAGGTGGGAGCACCCGCCAGACCTGATTTTACATTCATCCACATCTAATGTCAATAAAAGTTGAATGAAATAAGAATAATTTACCTACTGTATATATAGCATTTGTTCATTACGAAGTAAGCAGTGCATTTTCAGCTGTAGACTCCTGTTATAATATTGAATCTCTTACCCATGCAGTGTTTGCCATCTGGTGCAAGGTTATAGCCAGTCAAACAAGAACATCGTCCACCTTTTTCACAAAAGTGTTCACATCCTCCATTGTTAATCATACAACTATCTGCAAAATTACATAAATTATTTGTGGCTTATTTGGGGCAGCTATGCATTACAAATATAATAATCGTACATAATCAAATTAGAACTACGCATTAGATACAAAAATATGCATACGTACCTACTACTGTACAAGTCATCCTGTCTGCATTTAGCTCTTTACCAGTACCACATGCACAGGTGTAGCTGCCAGGAAGATTGACACACAGTTCCTCACAATTACCATTGTCTGCTGAACACTCATTTATGTCTGTTGGGGCACAAAACAGCGCAGAATGGTCTAACTCATACACAGTTTTTACCACAGGTTGACTTACCAACACATTCCATGGCATTGCTGTGAAGTAGAAATCCATCCAGACACGCACAAGAGTAATTTCCTGGCTCATTGTGGCAAAGTTGCTCACAGTGGTGTTCCCCAAGAGTGCACTCATCAATGTCTGTTGTTGATGACAGAGAAAAGGAGATAAAATATGCAGATCATTTCACTTTGATTGAGACTCACCATTGCAAGTTCTTCTATCATATGCCAATTCAAATCCTGCATTACATGTGCAGTTGAAGCTTCCTATAGTGTTGGTGCAGATTTGTTCACATCCACCATTGTCAACTCCACACTCATCAAAATCTATTGAAAAGAGCATGCAAGTACTGTAAATATACTCACCATGCATACAGTATCACAAAGATAAACAATATTATTAGCGTAACCTACACTGTAGCACACAGCATACCATTTAAAGGAAGTTATGTATGCTGCTTCCTGCTTCAAAAACAGGTAACAGTATGTGATCAAATTAAACACTAGGTACAAAGCAAGGATTCAGAGTACTGATACCTGATGCATTGTGATAGGGATGACCACAGTAACCAGATACTACTTGTTGCTATGAGCAACCTCAGTCAACCTACCTAGTTCACAGCGATCACCTGCCCAGTTCTCAGGACACTGGCAGGTGCCTTCACTGACACAGAATCCACCATTGTAACATTCTGGCTCACAACTGAAGTAAACATCTGTGTGAAAGAAACCATAGATTGAATATTACTACCGTGGAATCTCCAAGTAAAGGACACTTATAGGAGCAGTTCTATTTGGTCTTTGTAGAAAGGTTGTCCTCTTTGGGAGGGTCAAAGTGTATTAGAACAACAAGTAATTTGAGTTAAAAACTCGTGGGGGCTGCCGCCCCACACGCTCAAATTACTTGCAAAGCATTGGAGTGTAAGTGCACAGCTGAACATTCATTGAACATACTGTTTATTGTAACTGGACAATTGTTTTGAAAACAATTGCCATATTTGGCAATTGTTTTCAAAACAATTCCTGTAACTCATTCCTGTATAAATTCATACTTCTCTATTACTATTATATAAATTCTCTATTATAAGACTTTTCTTCAAATCTATATTATATATATATATATATATATATATATATATATATATATCGGACGAGCGTTACACACCGGAAGCAGGCTGTGAAGTGTGGAGACCTGAAGAATGGCACCGCTGTCCATACCAATGAGTCGAATCACATGATTGACTGGGATGGTGCCAGAGTGAAGAGGAGTGGTTTGACTGGCTACTGGTGGAGAAGAACAACTGAGGACATCCACATCAAGATGAGTGGGAAGATCATGAACCTGGACGGTGGCCTACAGTTGTCCACAGTGTGGAATCCAGTCCTAAACCCATCCTGACTATCCCATGGGTTGTCCAGAGTGGGCTACAGTAATCTGTACCCCCTCATCTAACATTGCTATTACTATCAACATAACAGTTATTATCATTATTCATTATTCTTCATTATTATTATTGTTATTAATCACAACCTGTCACCTGTCACCTCATTAAGACATCCCCCCCCCTCTTATGATGTCACATGGTTGCTGTATATATTAGGCCCATCACTCTACTTTGTAACCGACCAAGACCTCCGCAGTTGAAACGTCTTACATTCCATTTGTTTCTACTGCTACGTGAATGCTTATTAACTACCCAATCCTTCAATGTATTTTGGGCTCTCAAACCATACCCTTTGTAGAGAGGTATAATATACTGTGTCCTTATTTTGGGAGAGTCCACTATTGGAGTATCCCTGTAATACAGCACACACATAAGTGTATTCTGCGTTCACCATCAGTTTAAGATACATATAAATTGTGTACATGTACGTACATATATATGTATGCCAGTACACACAAACATAAATACACATTTTACTGAAAAGAAGTTTTGACATACTTCTTGGTATGCATGACTTATTTTCTGATGCCCAAATGTGGTCTTGCTCACAAGTACAAGCATAACTTCCTGGTACATTAATGCATCTTGCAGTACAGCCACCATTATCTTCTGCACATTCATTTATGTCTGCGTGAGGGTAAACGGAGTGATAAAGAATATCAAAAAACTGCACAAATGATGATGCAATCTACCAAACCTCACCAGCACAGTTAAAGCCATCATCTGCAAGTACAAAGCCAGGATGGCACTGACAAGTGTAGCTACCTTCATTGTTGTCACACAAATGGCTACAACCACCATTTTGATCCAAACATTCATTTACATCTGAAAAGGGAGAAGTGTTTCACTTAAGATTGAGATAATACAAAGAGTTGACCAGCGTGGGAAATGTGGATGTAGGTCTACCATTATTATTTACCTGAACAGTTATGGGTGGTCACTCCTAGGGCGTATCCTTGCATACATGTACACATGTAAGAACCAGGACTATTGGCACAAGCTTGAGAACAGCCACCTTTGTTCTCCTTACATTCGTCTACGTCTATATTAGGAGTAAAATGAGTATATAGGTGTCACTGTGTACTCTCTCTGTGTGTGTGTGTGTGTGTGTGTGTGTGTGTGTGTATGTGTGTGTGTGTGTGTGTGTGTGTGTGTGTGTGTGTGTGTGTGTGTGTGTGTGTGTGTGTGTGTGTGTGTGTGTGTGTGTGTGTGTGTGTGTGTATTGCTACTTGTACCCATGTGTAGATGGTACAATACTCAATAACAGCCTTGTACAGAATGCCTATGCTTTATGGTAGAATGTTGCTACTAACCGCTTTCACAATAGTGGCCTTCCCAGCCTTTTGTACATTCACATGCACGTGTGCTTGGAGTACAAGTGCCGCCATTTTTACAAACAACATCTCCTTCACAGGGTTGAGGAGCATCTAAAGAAAGCATTACACTTCTATAAACACTTGCACGTGAATAACATGCATGTCTAATTAATTCACTCAATACATAGAAATATTTAGCCAGATTAAAAAAAAAAAACTATTGCACAACTGGTTATTAGATTACAAGTTCCACATAGACACATTTTACAGTATATGTATAATATTATACATACATTACATATATACAGTACTTAAAGAATATGCAGGTAATGTATATAAACATTCCATAAAAACGAGACAAAACATGCACATAGAGATAATAGTAGTATGCAACAGAAAACTACACATAACAATGTAATTCAGTTGTGTTACATTATACTGTAGCACTCACTGTCCACATTGTTGTCAACATGGAAGGCAAACTTCCCCAAAACACCGACATTGGTTCTAAAATCAATGTTAGCAATTGCTGATGTCAGTGATCCTGTTATGTTGTGGTAGTGTATGTTGTCTGCAGCATCGTATCCAGCCACAGCATGGTATGTTGTCCCCTGCTTAATGAATGACCCCCATCGAACACCGCCATTGGCGTAGTTGAAGAAAGCAAATGACCAGGTGAAGTTGGTAGCAAACACAACTTGGAAAGTATTTGCCTGTGATCAAAACCAAAAGTATAATCCATTTTTCATTGAATTGATACTGCATGGATCTACGTAGCTCAGTAAAAACAAGAAAATATGCCAGACTATCAATTTCATATGTACAAGGGATTAACTCACATTACTATAGCAGTATCTGTCACAAAATGGAAGAACATCAAACCAAGTTGCCACAAGTAGCATTTTACATTCAAAATCTCTGGCATATGGAAAGTAAAGCTTTACATCTGTTGTTGCTCTGTGGAGGATGGCCAAGTTATCTGGAGAAAATCGATATTGTCTGTACTGTATTCTTCCACCTCTCACTACGTTGATGTCAGCAAAGAAAGGAGCCAATACGGCATGCTTCTTTACACTTGCATCTAATCGCTTTGGAAAGAGATGAGGTTCCCAAACAGTGTTGTAGTAAGTGCCAAATGATAATAGACCATTGGCATTAACCTACAGTAATAGTACAGAGTGTACTTGAACACAGTATGTACTTCATGTGCTTGGAAGATTTGATCTGTAAAGGGTGTACTGTATGTATCTGGACATGGGCAGGTGTTTGAAAAGCACACAAGGAGTAGATACATAACTCACCACAATGAAGTCATAAGAATTGCCAAAAAATGGGATTTTCTTGTTATTATGTCCTCTAACTGGTAGTGAGAACCCATCATCCGAATTGACCGTCAAGCCACCCTCAGTGGGATAAAACTGTGATATTGGAACACTGGATATCCAAGGTATGCTGACAAAGACAATTAATACAATGGCAGAGTAGTAGGACAGCATTATGGTAAGGGCACCTGCAAATAGAAAGATAGTATAGCACAGAACTTACATTTTACAAATTGCCAAATACGTACAGAAGTGTTGCCATATATATATATATATATATATATATATATATATATATATGGCACATGTGCATAGCCAAAAACTGTATGTACAGTATGCATGATAATTTCTCAATATCAGTTAGAGGAACCTTCAACAAGAAAATCTCACTTTTGGTAATTCTTATGTAGAAGAAAATTTAATAGCATTAAGTAGCTACAGTATGTATAAACTTTTTCACCACCTATGTAGCATTCTGCTGAATACACGTACCTATTGCATGATGTCTATTGTCTGTTTACATCAAGAAAAAATACACTGCCCTCCAAAACGAAGGTGACCACCATGAAAATAGGGCCAATATCAGCAAAAAGAGGAGTCACAAAAATGACAGATTTACAAGTAGGAAGTCAAACGTATGTTATAAACCTATCATAAATTACACTGTCATTGCTAACAAAAGTCTTTTTGCTTTGTTTTGCGTCCACTACGTGCATTCTACCATGCACTGCACCCTTTTAATATCAGCATTTTAAATACAAATTTATTCATATACAATAATAGAGGGGAATCCAGTTAAGACTCAATAAGATTGCTTTGTATACATGTGTCTGCCATGCACCAAGTGTAATGGTGTTGAAGAACCACATGACTGTACCAGAAATTGAGTCACTAAATGAAGTGCAATGGTGTTGAAGAACCACATACCTATGAGTTTGAATTTCAGTGCATGTACAGACACTTACAGTCTATTAGCATAACTTTTGGTCAAGGATTTTTGCTGATGTAAACTGACTGCATTGCATTTTACAGTAAAAGCTTTGTAATCCTCACAATTTTATTGCTACGTAGTTGCTAGTTTGGCCAAACTAACAAATACATATAAACATCTGCAAGAACTCCAATCTACAATATTAAATATATGTGTATACACACTGTATGTATACAACCTAAGTATTATATGTTAATTTTGAGCCATTAAATCTCTATATTTCACACAAATTAAGTACATATATTCAAGAAAATGTACACTACATACTACCAAATACTGGAAATTAAATTCAAATGTACCTGAGAAAGTCTTGGCTAAAACAGCTCACAGTTGCAACCATTACGTAGTTAATAGAGGAAGCAAATTTGCACTTTACAGCAAGCAGTTAAGTCTGCTACTCTGATAATTTGCAAAGCTTTGTTGCTGAGGACTCAGTCACTATTAGTTTGCACTCACCTTTCTGAATCTTTCAAAGGTAATCTTCTCCACAAGTGAATTGGTATACTTAGGCTAGTAAGTTTATACACAAGAGATACCTCACAAGTTACGCACAGCAACCACAAGTGAGAATTCATAATGATGGTTATCAGGGCATGCATTTATACCATTAGGCTTACCTTACAACCGAAAAGGTGTGAGCACCTGGTGTAATCAGTGACTAATGTAATATGTTCTAGAATTATATGAATGTGGGAGGCATCAGTGTATAGGCTTCTTGGTAGCATTTGATGTATGTATGTACTGTACTTATTACAATAATACATTGCACAATGGCACTCGAGGCACTTGACATACAAACAGTAAGCAGGAGTTTACCCATGAGGAGACCACGCAGGTTACATACATCCTGTATAGCAAAACTGATTAAAGTATAAAAGGGCATAAAATCCTCTATGAAAGGAATTTTACATGGTAACATTGCATAATATTATGTTGCTATACTGAATTAGTGAAGGATGCATTTAGGAGTCAGCTAGTCATAAAATTGAAAAAAAGGACAATTAAGGATATTGTTCTCAGATAGCAATAAGCAGAATTTCCAAACTTAATCTACACACTAGTTTGATATGTACAGTGGAATCTTCGGTAGTGGACGCTCTGAAATAAGGACAATCTCTCTACAAAGGACACAGCTTGAGGTCCCAAGTTATTTTCTCTCTTTAGTTCCAATACATTTTGGATGCCCCTAAGAGGACAATCTCTTTACAAAGGACAAAATGACTGTCCCAAAGTGTCCTATATTTGGAGATTCCATTGTATTATACTATAAATTTTATGTAACAAAAATATTGGACTTGGTGATTTTTTGTGAATGGTTATGTCACTCTCAAAAAATGTGACAATTCATGAAATTCCTGTGCATAATCATGAATTGCTACTACATATGTGGGGTATTTTCCATATCAAAGTAATTCAGTCCTAAAAAATATCAGCCCTTGAGTTAATGACAAGGCAGCACAAAGAACAGTTTGGGCATAAGCTGAAATTGCACTAAATGACTCCAAACATAAGTGAAATGTGTAGACACTCACATTTACAGAGGGCTAGACATTAGGCCTTACATAAAAGAGCCTGGCCGCTCATGACTCAACACTACTATGTCCCTTTGAAGATAGCAAGAATTGTGCAATGCTCACAGCCAAGAAAGGTAGATAGTAATGCAATTTATTACATAGGATGACTTCATACTATACAGCAAGACACAATGCAAACATACTAAAATACAGTAAACACTTTAATGTAATTATTAAACATAAATTATTTCATTACTTCTGCATCAGATCAAAGATCTTGAAACCTGGATTAAATCAAGAAAGGAGCATGTTACAACATAAAGGAGCCAAGTAGTAGCTGAAATATCAATAATTCAACATGAAACTGACTGAAAGGAGGCTTTAAATTAAAGACTGATTTGTCTACCATTACATAAAAGATTGATTTGATCATACTGACTAGAATGAGTGTCTGAATGTTTTAGACTATCCGTAGTAAACCAAGCACAACCAACTGTACAAAAAATTATGTGTGACATGCAAGCTGAAGTGTTTAATTATAAGCTCTTTTAAGTTTGCAAAAGTTCGAGTATCCATTGTATTTCCCACAGTTGTAACAAAGTCATGCACATATGCACAAACACATGCATGCATGCGTGCATGCACACACACACACACACACACACACACACACACACACACACACACACACACACACACACACACACACACACACATGCACACACAAATACATTACCTAGCAATGGGTTATGCTGTAGTTTAGCAGTGTTAAGTATATAGAATGCATACATAGATTATACATGCTCTGGATGAAGTAAGTCTGACCCAAGAAACAAACACAGAAATATTACTGTATTTTGACACTACTGAAGCATTTTATGGAAAACTTAGTAGTGAATGAAGCTGTGTACATGTAGCACCAAAGAATACATACTAGGCAATCAAACACCTTAAAAATAATACACATGTATGATATCTTAATTGGGCACAAACATGACAAGGATAAGAGAAAACTTATAGCTGCATATGAACAAAGCATAATGTACATGCATCGTGGTGCAAGGTCGTGAAGTGGGCAATGCAAAGTATAGAGCCCTTTGCCCTTCAGATTGCCAAAAAAAAAAAAAAAAAAAAGGCACATCTGACTTATACGTATTATATGCTATCTACTGTTCTTGCTTATATGCCATTATGCCAGTTTTTATTGGTTAATATTTGCTTATGTTATGTATACAGTAAAATCTCGATAATTCAAATCAGTACATTTCAAATATGTGCGTTATTCAAACTATTGCACAGAGTACCATAATTCAATGAATACTAAAGATGTCCTCGTAATTCAAATGTGTTGATAAGTCAAACAAATTGGCAGGCTCTGAGCTGGTTTACATTATCGAGATTTTTTACTGTATATATTATATAATTATTAGTGTGATTACTCATTATAAAAAAGCAACATGCATCTGTACATTCATAATATTATCACAATAAAATGCATGAAGTATAAAGTATATACATATTGGAAAATTCGTAAATCTAAATTCAAGTTTGATATGGATGCATAAAGATATGGTTACAGTATGCCCGATGAGCACAAACATATAAATTGACTTAATCTTGTACACTACTACTGTACAGTATAATTGCACAGTCAAAATGATTGCCTAAATCAAACATATTATGCCAGAACCTGCAGGTTGCATACACGCATGCAGGTTTAAGCCATGTGTATGACTGCACAGTCTTCCTGAAATTAGGTGCGTCAAAATGACACAAATAACACAAATACATAAATTCTATATATATATATATATATATATATAATTATAGGTTATATTATATATAACCTATATATAGCTATAATTATATATGTAATTATAGGTTATATTATATTAACCTAAAATTATATACATAATTATAGGTTCTATTAACAACCAGTCTTTTTTTAGTTAATTTTCATTCACTTTGCTCTCCGGGTAAGTTTTGTTTGTTTGCTGTAGTATCTATACTTAAATAAATAAATAAATAAATAAATATATATATATATATATATATATATATATATACATATTATATATATATGTATATATATATACATATTAAATGTATATAATATATATATATATATATATATATATATATATATATATATATATATATATATATATATATATATATATATATAATATACCATGTACAATGGCAATGTAGTATACACTTTTAATGATATGCATCATATACAAACTGGAGTACAGTACAGATGACGGACTCACTAGTACTGTGTTGATATATTTGAATCTCACAGTACCAAATAGTACAGAAATATGGTTAGTAATTTGAAATTTATGTTCACTGAAATTCCTGCACACAGCCTAGCATGACCAGTGTTCAAAGAGGATAAGAAATAGTGACAATTGAAATGTAATGCTGTGCAGAAGGCCAGTATTATTTAGTCAATAGATCAATGTCAAAGCCACTACAAGGCCACACAACTACATCATAAGATAGCCGTAGGTGAACTCATAAACACACATTAAGATAGAGTTAAGTTAATCTGCACAATATATCTTGTCAGCAATATGATACAATATGTCAAACTGCTGCAAACGACTGATCTACATTCACATATTGAATGGATACTCTTAGATCACACAATGCATATTACTAGGTACTGTGCACTTTCACGTGTAGGAAGCCATACAGATTGCATAGGCTACATTTACACACAGTATGTAGTATCATAGTACGTGACCAGATTTGAGAAGCCAACATCTAACATGTTTATGTATATCAGTGTAACGATGTGAGGCTTCATGGCTGCAACCACACATGGAAATCCCTCCTATACCGTTATGCAGGGATATTTTAGGGCAATTTGTGAACATTCCATATACAAGTCAAGTACATCACCTACATACCTAAATCATCAATACTGGTGTAAAGTATGTATGTTGCATATAATTACCAAGGTAGTAGGCTCTCTAGTTACTGAACAGTCTATTATATACCCATGCTTTGTCACTGGTTTGAAAATACAATGTCATAATATAGATTTCAATCAGATTACCAAGGTTTTAATTGGCAGGGTAGAGAAAGAGAAATGCATGCATGGTTGGTATCTGTATACCCTTCCATTCACTTTTACAAATTACCGTACATGAAATATGAACTCTATCTTCAAAAATGGTACTGTAAGTTCACTTTGAGAGGATATTCTGCCATAAGATATTAAGGATCAGGCAAAATAGAACAGTGGAAAGCTTAAGAACATACACAACATGTCTTGATTTACATATTAACATGATAAAGGTTGGGCCCTCATCTCACATTTGTTTGCTACTGTGTATTTCAATGTGACATAAAAGGGTAACATTACAACTTTGAAAATGAAAGTCATTTTCAAGATTTTCCTTATTATCCACACACAAAAACAATCCAATAACACCACAACAACACCCTATTCATGGCTTCAATCCTTAATCATCCTTTCTACACATAACAAGGAATGGCATATACTGTGCAGTACTATACTTGAATGAGAATAATGAAATGAACAGCTTGAGAGAACGCTGCTTGCATAAATGAGAAGAATGAATGAACATATTGAGAGAACACTGCTTGCATGGGCTTAAACTGAAAAAAAAAAAAAACCCATTGCTTGCAGGAAACCACTAACAGTCACAATCACATGATGTCATTGTATGACATGATTGCATCTGATTTAATAAGTACCACAGTGAATAAGTAACAATAGCTGGCTTGGGTGGCTAACAAGATAGTAATAATGTTACAAAGGAATTGAAATTAACTTGTCTGTTCCTGACCTGCCTGTGATACTGTTAATCATGTGCTGCCCTCAAAAGCAGTACAAAAAGCCACAAGAGAAAACTACCAACCACAAAATAATGGTATCAGTACAATGATCATGAGCTGCAGTAATGTAAGTGTCCACAAACACGACTTTAAAACAGAAATGTATACTTCCACTCTTCTATACCTCACGGACACCAGATTTTCACAGCTTCTGATGTAGCTGTGAAGTAACCCTAGTACCTTTGGTAATCAAACAAATAGAACCACATTTGCACTTATTCACACTACAGGATATACAGCATAATTAGAAGTCAAATTGTATATAAGAGGATTGCATGGTATAGCATATGCATACTACAGTACTTTACTGAAGTGCATTGAGATACTGATGCATGGCTGTAATAGTGAATACATTGAAACCGTGATTAGGTGCATAGCTTTGCTATTTTCCGGCACTTGCATGCATAAAATCTAAAAAACTTGTATGAATGGTCATTGATGTATTTACAATATATACAATGAAACCTGTTAATCAGGATATTTGAAAATCTGAATACCTAAACTGGACATCTGGTTGTGGTCCAAATTCTCATAAACTTATGACTGACATATTGGGCTCCCTTGGAAAGTAAGGACACCTCTGTAATCAGGACACTAGCTTTTGGTGGTCCCTAAGGTGCCTGCATTATACAGGTTCCACTGTAGTACGATATACACATCCAGTTAAGTACGTAGAACTGATCTTACTGCTATACACATGTAATCATATTGTAACCTCATGAACAATTCTCTCATACATGATTGGTGCTATGGCATCTGCATAATGTGAAACACAGATGTCAAACATTAACTCAGCACGTACTGTAGCTCCAAATAATTTGATAAGACTACAATAAATTATGTAACTTGACAGTTGTCTTGTACATGATATGCTCTTGATGTAACACATGCAACCCAGCAGACTGGAAAATTCAAAACTGAGATAGACTGACCCTCGAGCATTGTCACCACCAGACAATTCAACATTAACACCTATTAAAATTGTTTACAATAAAGGCATAACAATGCCAACACAGACACTTTATTTTAATCTGGATGTGAAACATCAGTAATCAATCTTTTGTCCATAGTAGTGATGTATATATCACTGCTTGAGCCGTGTCACCTCCATTCTCAAGAAAAATTGCTATACATAGCATACATATTCCATATTGTATATGCACTGAAGTAAACACTCACATCACATCATGGTTATACATAGGACAAATATAGATGCATAAAGTTGACCACTAGCCAATAGTCACCAAAACTAAACAGTTGACATGCACACTCACACACATACACACACACACACACACACACACACACACACACACACGTACACACACACACACATGCGCACACACGCACACACACACACACACACACATACACACACATATGCACGTACACACACACACACACACACACACACACACACACACACACACACACACACACACACACACACACACATGCACATACACACACACATACACACACACACAGACACAGACACACACACACATGCACATACACACACACACACACACACACACACACATGCACATACACACACACATACGCACACAGACACAGACATAGACAGACACACACACACACACACACACACACACACATACATGCACACACACACACACACACACACACACACACACACACACACACACACACACACACACACACACACACACACACACACACACACACACACACACACACACACACACACACACACATAAGATTGTCATGCATCAAAAGTGCACAAAAAACTGTAAGAGACACAAGCACACCATGCACACTTTATTAATAGTTGTGAGGTATGCATTTACAGTGTAAACTCAAAAAGTTGCACCTTTACAAAGAACCACAGATTGACTAGGAAATAGTGGACACAATGAAGGATTGTCAGTGATTTCTGGGATATATGCTACAATGAGATGCCCCTGTACTACAGATAATAGACTCCATTTAATATGA